>NW_025903273.1:29364-149963 GCF_018835915.1 Vigna umbellata
ATATATATATATATATATATATAATTTAGATTTTATTAATTTTTTTTTTACTGCGTGAGACAATTTTTTTTTACTTCATTTTAGGTTCTGGTAAGTTTTAAGCTTAAAAGATGAATATATATATATATATATATATATATATATATATAATATAGATAAATAAAAAGTTAACTATTATTATAATAATTATTAAAATAAAATAATATTATTAAATTTATACTAAAATAATTATATATTTTAAAAAAATTAAATTTTATTATACTGTAGTTATATTTCAAGTGGTAATTATTTTTATAACTTAATAAAATTAACTATAATTGTAAAAATTAAAACATAAAAGTACTTATATAAGTAAATAATTATAAAATATAATATTGTTTATATATAAGAGAGAGAATTCAGAAAAAGGTGAGAAGAGAAGAAAGATGAAAGCTTTTATATTAAACTAGATAATAGTTCAAATAAAAATATTTCGAATAAGGCAAAACAGAGATAAATAGAGATATTTTCTGGAGATTAACTTTTTAATCTATATAAAATGATATATAAAATAATTTATATTATTAAATTAAACTATATTTAATATGAGAATCAAATTTTAGACATTTTATATTTTTAAATTAATAATAAATAGTTATAGTTATTAATTTAATTTTAATAATATGACCAATAATATTTCATTAATTTTTTATAAAATTTTTATTATAATTATTTACTAATTTTAATTATATAGATTTATAATTTAACTTTTTTAAATGCTGTAATATTATTCAATATTAATTTGTTTGTTTGTCATTATTAAAAAAAAAACAAATTGAACTAATTCTTTTATGCTCTGTTAGCTTTGAGGTGATACACTGTAGAGAATGGTTTGCGCGGATATTTAATTTTATGTTCGCTTTCATGGATTAGCCTGGATTTGTGCAGATGGATTTGGAGGATATAAAAAAATTTCATAGAAGAGATTTGGAGGTGATTATAATAAAAAGTCATTTTTATCCTTGGTATGAAATAGTTTTTGCAGGTAGGTGCATGCATTGCTGTAATAAAAATATCATTCTTATGAGATTTGAGTAGTTTTAATAATAATATATAATAATAATAATAATAATAAAACTAATAATAATAATTATTATAATAATATTATTATTATTATTTCAATTTACTAAATTATAATTTCTTTTTACATTTTAAAAAATATTTTTTTTTATAAATATTTTTACAATTATATATAACATTAATAATTATCATCTTATATTACTTTTACTATTAAGGGTATTTTGATAATCTTTAATTTTTACCAATTAAACAAATTTTTTTTATCACATGAATCAAATCCTACAATAATTCTCACAAACTTTAATTCTAAATCCACTCTCATTTACCTTCAAATCCACTCAAACAAACAACAATTAATTTACCCTCAAATCCTCTCAAATCCATCTACTCACTCTCTCTCAATTCCTCTCCCCCAAGTGAACACACCACGGATGAGATAGAGAAGAGAAGAGATTGCAGACATAACTACTAAGTGAAATAATGTGCTTCCTTTGAGTTTAAAATAATACACTACAATACAGTTTAAAAGAAAAAAAAATAGTTTAATTCAGTTTAATTGAACTAATTAGTTTAGTTCAATTTAAACAAATTAATTTTTGGTTTAATATAATTTTTAAGAATACTCTCTAGTACAGTTCATTTTGCCTACCTCTAATTTTATCCACTAATTTATATTTCTATTTTATCTTTTAACTGTTGATTCATTTTCTTTGTGTTTCATGCTAAATGATTGAAGAGGAAATTTACTTCACGAGTAAATTTACTTCACGAGTAAATTTGATAAATTTATCTAAAGGAAACCTTACAAATTAAATTTTAGAAATATGAACTTATTCTTCCTATAAAACCATCAATATATCCTAAAATTTAATTTTTTTATTTAAGAATTATACAAAATGAACAGTACGAAATTAGAAGTAAAAATCACTTAAGCCTGGAAAGTATAGTCTTAAATTGAAATAAAAACATGAACTATTAAAATAAGAAAAATAAAAATGAAAAGTAATGTGAGAGAAGATGTTAAGCCTTAATAACAGGTAATAAAAATTACATTAATTTAGAAAGAACAACCTAGGCGAAGAAGAGGTATTGTGCTTGTGGCGTGTGGTGTGGCCCTGCAATTGCAAGCTTTTAAGGAGAATTGAGAGAGCTAAAAGCAAAAACAAATGGTGATGAAGAAGATGAGGCTATTACTGCTGCTAAAGCCCTTCAGTGTATCTTCACCACCTCCCCACACCCCCCCTCAGGTAACATTGCCTCCACCCACCATCTTCCCTTTTCGTTTCATCACCTCTTTCACATGTTTGTATAATTCCCCGTGATGGTTTTGTTTGCTTGTTTGAAGATTCATTTAGGAAACAATAGGTGAAGGGTTTGTTACACACTTTCCAATATGCACGCATACTGCTTGATGAAATGTTAATTTGGGGTTTGTTTGTTTGTGCTTGGTTGGAAACTTGTATTCTAAAATGGGTAGATGGGAAATAAAAAAGGTCCTACATTTTTTCCTACATTCCTGCTACAATGCCATTTCCCTGCTGCCCACTTTCATTTTAACCTAGAAAAAGCTTTAGTTGAATGACCAACGCTTCTTTATACGTCCTTCATCTTGTAGGTAAAGTATTGGTGGTAATTTAATTTCTTATCAATGAATTAGAACAATAAAAATAGCTGTTTTTGTGTGTGAAATGTATTAGGTGCGAGCTTTTGTCAGAAGAGTTAATTTTGACCATTTAATAATAAGATTCTTCTTATTGAGAAAAACTAGAACTACAAACGTAGAATATAAGTTCATATTTTGATCATGTAAGCATTAGCTTTTAATCTTAACTATTCTTGTATGGCTCTATGACCCAGATTTATAGTCCACCTTTTTTACAATGACAAGAGTTCTCACCTCGTACACCGTTCACCCTATATAATGAAGAAGGGATAAGATACCAATAAGCCGTGCTTTCATTACTGACGAAGTATCTAATAACTCAGCCCTTATATATATATATGTGTGTGTGTGTTTGATGGTATGATACACAAATAGGTGACATGTATCAGATATGATATGTGTTTGTCGTGGTTATTTTGGAAATAACAGGATGTATACATAATTTAAAACGTATAACAATTCATAAAACATAATAAATATATAATTTCAATTATGTGGCCCAAACATGACATTTCTTAGATATTGCCAAAATAAAAAATTATAAATTATTGTCATCATGAAAGTGCTTCAAAGATTGAGTTTTTCATCGATAAGCATATTAGAGTATTGGATATAGATAAGTTATTGAAGTGTAATGCAAATTCTAGAAGACTATAGAAAAGCCTAAGATAGAAGTATTAAAATGTAATAAAAGTTCTGGAATATTGTAGAAAAGCCTTAGATAAGAAGAAAAAAATCAAGAACATTTTACATAGGTAAAAATCTAGGACATTTCACATATGTTTTGCCTAGCATGTTCTAGAATAATCTACGGGTCTATAAATACCCATGTTCTCTACCATTTGAGGTAAGACAACATCTATAACAACTAAGACAACTAAAACACTTCTTCCAACTACTACTTTCACATTTTACTATCTCCACATTTTCTCTACATTTCACTATCTTTACATATTCTCTACCCGATCAATTATTCCTTTCACAACCTCAAAATACTAACATAAGTATTATTTGATACGTTAAACAAATCAAATTGCAATATTGGTGCATTTGATATGATGTCTTACTACATCCTTATTTAATATGGAGTGCTTTGAGGATTTTTGCCATATATTTTTGACATGGTATTTTTGGCATGATTGAGATGTTTATAGAGCAATTTAAAATTTGAATTGTTAGGAAAATTGCAGATTATACAGTTCTTGGAGAATAGGCGTAAGGTACACCATGATGCAATAAACTTTTGTCAAGCTATTTTGCGAAAAAAGTCAGTTGAATGGAAAGCTGTACTGCGTAACAACTTGTTGCCAGCCATCAATGATGTGGATCTAGTTGTCACAATTGGTGGTGATGGAACTCTTCTACATGCTAGCCATTCATTGGATGACAAAATTCCTGTTCTTGGAGTGAATTCTGACCCTACACGTATTGATGAGGTATATATAAATATAGTTTTGGCTTTGCTATTGATATAGCGTCTATGTATATATATTTCATTTGATCATCCTTTGATTATGAAAATAAAGAAACTAGGTTATTTAATCAAATTCCATTTGCAATAGGTGGAGCAATGCAGTAGTGAATTTGATGCTAACAGAAGCACAGGCCATCTTTGTGCTGCTAGTGTTGAAAACTTTGAACAAGTAAGCTTAGCTCTTGTCTACCCATATAGGAAAGATTATCAAGTAAGCTTGCTACTCCTTGAGGTTTAGCAGGAAGCATGTGTAGAATGAAGTTTTATAATTCAGTAACTTGAAATATTCAATTTTTTTTTGACATTGTTGTTAATTATCACAATCATGAACCAATAATTACTCCTTTGAAACCATTTTAATCATTATACTCTGACGTGACTAACCAGCTCAAAGCTGGTTTAGCATTGAGTAGAGATAGGATTGATTTGGGATTCAAAATGTACCTCTAATCAATTGTGAGACTTGAGAATTAAACTTTAAAATAATTCTAGAGGGCTTAATTGATCCCTCTCACAATCTTCTATTTATAAGAATAAATTGATACAAAAGTACATGATAAATAGGGTAACCCTAGACACAATATAATCATGATAAATAGGGTAATCCTAGACACAATATAATCATGATAAATAGGGTAATCCTAGACACAATATAATCATGATAAATTAGGATAAATATCCTAACAGTGAGAAATGAGACAAGCTTGCGGTGATGTCTGTTCAACGTCTATTCCCTCCTTTGTAAGTACAGTTTGGTGCAGCTTTCAATTTTATGACAAAACCTGTAATTTTGTTACCATTGTAGTCCATAAGTTGATGAGCTGAAAGCCTGCAGCACAAGTGGCAAATATCTTTTGAAAGGGAGTCCATTCATAGAAAAAAAAGTTCCTAAATATCTAATTTCTCTATCTTAAGCATAACAATTTGTTGTTTCCTTTCCCATATTAAAGTTTTGGTATATCACCAATTTAGTTATTGAACGTGTGACGCATTGCAAATTTAATCTTTGGAAAAAGGAAAAAAATCTAATTTAGTCCCCGAATGTGTAAATTATCTTCTACTTTTAAGTTGTGAGAATATTGTCATTAAAATATAATTTTGAGGATAAATTTGATACTAAATCATAAATTGTTTTATTATTAAATTATAATATTGAGAGACCAATTTGTATATTTTACACATTTAGAGATTAAACTTTTATATTCTTTCAAGAACTAATTTGTCAACGTCTTATATTCAAGGATGAAATTGGTCATTTAACCTAAAGTTTTCTTGTTAATAATGTTACTCTATATTTTTTGACTTCAACTTTTGGATAAATGTTCAGCTTCAAATGCTTATTTCTTGTAAAAAAAAATGGGACAAATTAAGGGATATTCTCTCGACTTGTAATCTAAGCTAAAGATTCTTCGTCTTGTATAGGCAATTGAAAGGTGAAAAAGTGGGACAAAGTGTAATATACATATTAGGAATTAGAAATGATTTTCTTCTTTAAATTTTGTTGGTTTCAATATAATATTTCATCTATCCAGTTTTTAAAATCTTTTTCAGGTTTTAGATGCTATACTTGAAGGTCAATTTCTTCCTTCCGAATTAAGAAGGACCATGATATCTGTTAACGCACTGCACTTGTCAACTTATGCTCTCAATGATATCTTAGTTGCACATCCATGTCCTGCCTCGGTTTCCAGGTTCTCATTCAGGTACATGATCATTCCAGTGAGAAATTAAAACTCAACTCACATTTTCTTAATTTTGTCTCAGAGGTTTTATTCTCTGTAATGAAGCCAACTAAGCATATATTTTTGTAGAATCAAAGAGGGTAACAAACCATGTTCCCCTCTCGTTAACTGTAGATCAAGTGGTCTACGTGTTTCAACCGCTGCTGGTTCAACTGCTGCAATGCATTCAGCAGGTGGATTTCCAATGCCAATTTTATCTCGGGATCTCCAGTACATGATAAGGGAGCCTATTTCAACCGAGGAAGCCTCAGATCTTATGCGTGGATTGATCAAAGATGATCAAACATTAGTTGCTACATGGACCTGTAGAAAAGGAGTGATATATATTGATGGTTCTCATATCTATCATACCATCCAAGATGGGGATATCATTGCGATATCTTCCAATGCACCAGTTCTGAAAGTTCTATTGCCTCGTCATCTGTTATAGTTAGAGAAGGCGACAACTAAATTTCACGGCATATCCTCATCCGGAGACTAAGCAAATTTTGTTGGAGTATTAGTGCTTTTAATGAAAAATATAGGCCACATGAGCTGACATAAGCTTGTAATGTTCCCATTCGTTAGTAAGGGTTGGGCCACAAATGCAATTCGAAATCTCATGCATTGATATCGTGGCCATAAATTTGAAGCTGACTTGACTTTAGATTTAGGAAGTTAAAACACAAAAAATTTTCAAATTACGAAAATAGGCAAGTTGTGGGGTCCATACGACTTCAAATGAAGAAGTCGTGCTTTCCTGCATGAATTCGCCGTCGTGCTTTCCTGCATGAATTCGCCCTGACATCGTGGTCAGAGGTGAAGTCGTGCACCCTAAAAACGACTTTAAGGCATGGTAATTGATTACAAATCAATTACCGTGTGTTGTAATCGATTACCACGTCTTTTTTCATAAAAAAAAAAAATTGAAGTCGTAAGAGGGTTGACTACTTTGCACCCTCCACACATCTTTACTTTTTAAAATTTTTAATTTCTTTTATTAATTAAAATCCTTTATAATTTGTAAAAGATGTTTTTAAATGTATTTAAAATAATTAAAATTATATCTAATTAACAACTAAAGTTTTTTAATATTATTATATAAATAAATTTCACAATTTTAATTATTTTTGTAATTAAACTAAATTTCTTACAAATAATTTCAATTAAATAATTTATAACTATAATTATTGTAATTATCTAATTAAAAATTCAAAAAAAACAAATTTTCTATTTTTTTGAATTTTTTTATTATAGTATATTTTTTTACAAAATATAATTAATTAATAACAATTTTTTTCATTATAAACTATTTAAATTAATAAAAATATTAAGTATAAACTATTTAAATTAATTAAAAAACAAAATAATTAAAATTGTAGGGGTTGACGACTTCTTTTCTTGAAGTCGTGCACCCTCCACACACTTTCACTTTTTCAATTTTTTTATTTAAAATAATTTATAAATAATGTATTTAAATGTATATAAAGTTTTAAAATTATATATAATTAATAGTTAAAGTTTTTTAATATTATTAAATAAATAAATTTAATGATTTAAATTATTTTTGTAATTAAATTAATTTTTTATAAAATGATTTTAGTTTAAATGTTTACTTCATTCTCGGATTTTTATTTAGTACTCAGTTTTAAAAATGTAGACATTTGGTTCCTACGTTTTCAAATTTGTATCAATTCAGTCCTATTCGCTAAGTTGGTAAAAACAACATTAACTTCCCGCTTACATAGCTGCATTTTTTACTTATGCTCTTCCTGCCACCATTAAAGAACATAAAAGGTGCTTCAATTCCTTATAATGCAAAAGAAATAAAAAATCTTTATTTTAATTTTGAATGAATCACTTTCATTCATATTCCATGTAAATTTTAAATTCCATAATTGTAACATCCCAAATTTTCACGCTTGAAAATTCATAATTTATGTATTGCAGCATTACATTTACGGTAACATCCCGTAATCTCACACTTAGAAATTCATAGTTGATATATGTCTATACATGTTTTAAACTCAGATTTCAACTATAAACTCATAAATATAACTCGAATTCTTGTAACTTATTCTTTGATCTCTTTCTTCATTGGTACTGGATCAGACGACATTCCTTCATATACTCCCGTATAACGAATTATACGATCATCGTACATACCCAAACACAAACAAGTAGGGTGAGCTAACATGCAACAAATCATTTATAAAACATGCATAATTGCTTTGATACTAACATCATATAATAATTATGTCATACACCCTCATACCATCATACCACAATTCCTATTAGACAGTCGTCCCACAATACCCAATAAACACCATAATACCCAATAGACACTCATCCATATGATACGTTGATGAGCGGTCACGGGAGGTTATGCACTTGTAATGACTTCTACTTCTTCTTACAAATACACTTCCAAAATTCTTCATACCATTCACAAGGTTAGTCCCCTCACTATGTCCAAAACCGGCACATAGACCAGGACCTCCTGCTCCTCTCACCACATAATTCATCCTTCTCTACTTGAAATTGGATGATTATTAGAGTATCAGGATAACCTCCAACTACGGGACCCTCAACATCAACATATACATAAATACCATAACATTATTGAATCTCTCCACGAGACTCATACCATACTCATATTCCTCAACTCACATTATACCCTTACAAAATCTCCCTATAATACTCATATCATGTTCAGACGCATAAATTCAATTGCCATATAATAAAATGCAATCATCACAATTATAATTCATAATTCCATATCTACCACAATAACATGAATTCATCAGACATTTCCATTCCAACCAGATATATTGCACAATAATTTAACAGTACAAAATCTGTTCAATAGGATTTAAGTTAAAAACTTGTCGAGTAGACTTCCAGGAAAGAGAGGTGCGTCACAGTGGACAACTCAAGTACCAAGTCTTTCCTTAGCCAAAGTGTTCCTCAACTAGTTTTTAACAAATTTCTTATTTACAGATTCAAAACAAAAGCATATAATATTAACACAGAAATTCAATATAGATAGATATACAATAAGCATTAACAATATTCACACAGAATTTCAAGACATGAATAGTAATAAAGCAATATTAACTCATAATATAACAGTTTAGAAGGGTTAGCTCCCCTACCTCTATTCCAGACTCCTCTTGCTCTGAATTTATTTCCCCGAAACCCTTCAGAACCTCTACTCTTCTTGCAACTAAAAATTTCTCCCTAACTCTTTCTTCTCTATTTCTCAAGCTCTCACTTGATTCCTCTTCTCTTGGTGCAGAATACCCTTCCCTCCCATGGCTATTTATAGGTAAAAAAAATTTACAATTCATTAATTTTTTAATATTATTTATTATTTTATTATTATTTAAAAATAATATTTTAATCATCCACTTGATCAAATCTGATCCTAATTCCTTCCATGCTAAGGAATTCTTATCCTAATTCCTTCCATGCTAAGGAATTCTTATTTTTTTTTTCGCTATTCACTATTCACTTTTTACTATTCAGTATTCACTTTTTACTATTCAATTTTCTAAAAAAAATCCTAAATAAGTTATCAAAAATTTGAACCTCTCCTTCTAGAATCACTATAATTTTATATCCAAAATTTACATTTTTTTCTATCAATTAAAATTATTATTACTAATAAAATGCTAAAATTTACTATTATAAATATTTTTCATGAGTCTTACAAATTAAACTATCAAAATTTCTTATTAATTTTTTCATTCACAAAGAAATTTATTACTACTAGTAATAAAATTACTACTACTAAAGTAAATATTTTTCATGGGTCTTACAATAATCACTTTCATCGTATTCAATCTAGTATAACTGATCAAATGAATGAATCATATTATTTCAGTTTTCTCTCACTTATTTAACGGTATTATTTAGGATTATCAAAATTTTAAGATTGAAATAATAGTTGACTGTACTATTAATAGTTGTATGATAGTACACTATTCAATCAACATTTAATTTTAGAGTAGTGTATAATATTACAAATTCAAATATTAACAATAATAAATTTCGAATATATATATATATATATATATATATATATATATATATATATATATATATATATATATTGTAACTGTATATGCTAATTTGTGTTTTACAGTTTAATTTATAAAATAAAATCATCTCACCTTTTAGAAAGATAATCAAGATTTTATAGTTTTATTTTTCTTATAGTTGAAATTTGCAGTGTTATATCTTGAAAGTAAAATCGAACATTCAGATTATCTTAATTAATGACAAATTTTTTAAATATTTAATAGAAAAAGAAAAAATAATAGTAGGTCGTATTAATTGATTATAAAATCAAACTTTATTGACTGAATTAAAAAATGTAAAATATTTAAAATTTAAGTACTCACCCAAATAAAAATACATAATAAAAAATATTTAACTTTATAAATACTAACTAAATATATTATTAAGGCTCTAAGAAAATAATTGTGTTTAATCTCTTGTCAAAATTAAAATAAAGAGTTTAAAAAATAAAGATTTACTATTTCTTTTGCACTATGAGGAATTGAAGCACTTTTTTTGTTCTTTAATGGTGCAATTTATGGTACTTAATGGTGGTAGGAAGAGCATAAGTTAATGGTGGAAGAGAGAAAAAAAGGTGGCAGATAGTTAATGGTGAGAGAAATAAAAGAGAGAGAAAAAGGTGACAGGAAGAGAGCAGAGAAGAGAGAAAAAAGTGCAGTCACGTAAGCGTGAAGTTAATGCCGTTTCTAAAACTGGGTACTAAACAGAAATTCACCTCTTAACATGGGGACGAAGTAAGCATTTAAGTTTTTAATAACTAATTTAGTCTCTAGTTTCGTTGACAAATCTCAATTTAGTCATTCGTTATAAAAATGTTATAAAAATGTTATAAAAATGTTTGAAATTGGTCCTCACTTTTAAAATTTTGAGTCAAAGTAGTCCTTTCAGTTAAATATAACCAAACAGAGTTAATAGGGTGATGATTTGGCAATAATTAATGGTTACGTGTCAAAATATACTTCCGTGCATGCTAACGTGTTAGTTAATTAGAGAAGATAGGGTTTTATTAAGAAATTGAGTTTTTTTATTTGGAAAAAAATTGATTTAGGATTGATTTATGCATATTAAGGCTGACTTACACGATTCTCTCTTCTCTCCCACAAATGACCATGGCAGAAGATGGAAGCAACCCCTAAAGTGCACTACTCGTAGAGGTCAAATTTTGATGCAAAATCCCCACACCACTTTCACTGTTATTATCATCATTAATTATTGACCAAGAACTAGAAAAGGGCGAAATTGAGTGAAAAGTAAGCCCAAAAAATACTGAAAAGCAAACCCAGAAAATCCTTCAACCTCTTCACTGCCACCATCGTCCCTAGCTCTAGCACTACCTTATACGCCGTCCCCGAAAGTCCCTTTCCCCAAAACCTCCGCCGAAGCCTTGAGCAAATCCTCCAAAATAAACGCCCTAGCCGCATTTCCAAAAAACACCAACTTCTTCGCTGCCCCACCACCGTTCACTTTCGCCTTGTTCCCCGTCGAAACTGCAACCACAACCGCTGCAGAGGCAAAATGAAGAAGAAGACGAGCAACATAAGAAACACGACCGATCCGATAACAATCCCCACAATGTCCACAACACCTTACAATCCTCTGTCTTCTCGGAACTCCTCCTAATCCACAATCAAAAAACTGAAAATCCTTATCATATTTCCCCCAAAAAACGCCTCATTTGCATTTACTCAGGAAAATCAAATTCTTCGATTGACCCATTTCAATTTGTCCCTCTAATCGGATAACATGTCCTTCAATTTTGCTTCAAGTGGTTCTCCCGTCATTCAGAGCTAGGGTTCGATCTCTGGTGCAGCATCGTCGGCGCAACCATGCGAGAGATCGAGTAGGTGGCGATGGAGGACACTGCCTTGTTCGAAAAGTACGAGCGCGCAACGTGAAGGTGCGGCACGATGGAGCACACTGTCCCGTTTGCATGTTGCGCGCATAGTGCACCTTCACGAAGGCGCCGCACCTGATAAACAGAAAGGGTCTCGCCAGTAACGTGAAGCGTGAAATCACTATCATGAGCAAACTCCACCACCTCAACATCGTGCGTCTCCACGAGGTTCTCGCTACCAAAAAAGAAATTTTCTTCATCATGGACTTCATTCGCGGCGAAGAGCTCTTCGAGAAGATGAAGGATCGCTTCTTAGAGGATCTCAGCCCAAATCTTGCATAAATCAGCCCAAAATCAATTTTTTCCTAATTAAGAAAACCTAATTTATTAATAAAACCTTATCTTTTCTGATTAACCAACATGTCAGCAAATATATTTTGACACGTAAACATTAACTGTTGCCAGATCATCACCTTGTTAACTATGTTTGGTTATATTTAACGGAAGGGACTAATTTGACTCAAAAGATTAAAAGTAAGGACCAATTACAAGCACTTTTATAACGAGGGACTAAATTGAATTTTGTCAATGAAACTAGGGACTAAATTGACTATTTGTCAGAACCATTAATATCCACTCAAAGACCCGTCTTAGTGGATTACATGTGTCAAGAAGGGGGTCCGAAAATCGGATGATGGAAGACAGGTGTGAGCAGCTGAGTGGCCGTTCGGTTTTGATGTTGGAAGAAAAACTCTAAGTTTTCAAAATTTCACGCTACTTTCTACATGCACCCTTCTTCCCCAGATTTCTGAAAATTCCATTCTCCCCTCCTTCTCTCTAAAAAGCTCTTACTTCTCTCTAAGGATTCTCATCGTTTCTTCCTCTGATGATCACTTAGGCACCATTTCCACTCTTCCGGTGTCAAGGGCTGTCGATTGAACCGATCGGTTTGTGAAGCTGAGCTCGTAAGTTCTTCTCTTCACTCAGCCGTGCGGTTTTCTGGACATGCAAACCAAGTTCTAGTTTCATGTGTTGACCACTCTTCTAAAAATGAGTAGTTCTGATAGTGTTTTGGTTTTTACTTGGTTTAGTTTTAGAGATTGTTGAGCGTTGAGGGTAGAAGGATTTGTAGAGGAGAACCAGTAATCATACCTGTGAGAGTTCGATCACGTTAGAGGTAAGGAAAGCTTATATAATTTGATTTTATTTCTCGTTTTTGAATGTTGGCATGCTTGTTGATTGTTGGATGAAATATGAAGTATGAGTGTTACTATGTTTTGGTTGTATGAATGTATGAAGATAAATGCTGAGGAATGTATGAAGATAAATGCTGAGGAATGTATTCATAAGAGTATGAATTCTAAGTCTGTATTACTATGTGGAAATTGATGTTCGTCAGTGAAGGTCATTGACCGTTTGGTTTTTCTCGTGGACTCGGTTGGAACTGGATTCTTTCATTAGGATGGAATTCCCGTTGAGGACCGAGCGTATTCGTTTAATATTATTTATATAAAAGCGTTCAATCAAGGATATTCGTTCTTTAGTATTATGTTATAAATTTAAGTATATTAATATGAAATTGTATAATTCGTTCGTTCTTGAAGATTAGTTAAATGATATCTTATATTTATCAAGCCTTTATTCTATAAGCGTTCGTACTATGTAGAGCTAGGTCTTTCACCAAGCGCTCGTACTATGTAGTGCTAGGTCTTTCACCAAGCGCTCGTACTATTTAGTGCTAGGTCTTACACCAAGTGCTCGTTCTCCATGTGAACTAGTAATTAGGAGTAGGCTTTCTTCATCGAGACATCGGGTTTAACGTAAATTAGAAAGTGACATTAACATTAATGAAGAAGATGAATTCATATATGCATGAGAGTAAATTATGTGAAATCTAAAACCAACAACAATATCATCAACTTCATCCATTCATTCTTGCTTTTAGCCTCAATTGATCAAATTGCATTCATGTTTATTTTATTGCATTTGCATTCAAAAACCCCAAAATTTGTTCTTTAGAGTCTTAATTAGTTGAGTAATCACATAACTGTTTAGTGTCGTTAGTCTCTTGGGAAACGATACTTGGTCTTATCATTTATTATTACTTGATACGATTCGATACACTTGCCGAGGTCTTAACAAGTTTTTGACTCCGTTTTGGGGATTAAAAATTTGTTTATCAGTCATCATCATCATCCTCATCATCATCCATAGCTGGAGCTTCAACTGCTCTAGCTCCACTAGCCTAAGCTTGCTCCTCTGGCCATGCCACCCCATTGTTGAATTCATCCATGGTTCATTGATGTCCTGGGGGTGTATCATACATCCCAATGATCATCTCTATTGTGGCCACCTGCCCTTTGTGGATAGACTGCATCCTAGCATCATAAGAGTACATATATCTCATCTGAAACGGCTCTGCATCATGAGGTTGTGCAAGTGTCTGTGGTGGTCTTCTCCTTCTAGGAGGCTGGGTGGTGGTACTGCTTGAGCTGCCTCATCTCCGCCACAATACTACCTATAGTAGGTCTCATCAATTGCCTTCCTAGGCCTCTCAAACGGCGGTGTAGAAATATTCACTCCAGGTAGCTCACAGAGGTGTGTGATCAGAGAAGGATGCCCCAAAGGTGCCTTGTTGTTCATAGTATTTGCACACACCTGTATCTCATTGGCTATGACCTAGATAATGTTAATGCTCATCCCTCTCAGCATACAGTACAGAAAAAGAGCCTTGCTGACAATAATATGAGAGACATGCGAGCAAGGCTGGATGTTGGCATGAGAGAATGCCATCCAGCACTTTGCTAAAGGGGTCAGATCAACTCTCTTGATATTCACAACAACACCATTCATATTTCTCTGAACGTGCCCTCCAGGCACACAAAGCACGCTCTCCACTTCAACAAAGTTTGCTACTTCTTCCATTCTCAAAGAAAACTGAAACTGCTTACCAACCCATTCTTTATTTAAGAACCTGTTAATGGCATTAGGATCATACCGAATGATGTGTCCTCTAACATAGCTCATATATTCCTTAGTGGTATAATCACCCAACTGCCTTGCATTAGTGTAGAACTCTTTTACCACTACTATGTTAGCTGGTGTAGGATAAGTGGCTAGTCTTTCCCAATTCCTGTTCTCCAATTGCTGTCCAAACTGTGGAGCAAAATCAAGTATCAACCCAGCCTTCCTTTCCATCAATAGTCTTCTATCTTGGACAATAATGAAATGGCGCACATGTTTGCGGGAAAGGAACTTGCTGGAATAGGGCCACTTTGGTTCCTTCTCCTTCCTCTTTGATCCCAAGGTCTTGATTCTCTTGCCCGATGAGGAGGCCATCCCTACATCAAACACAATTCACAAAACCATAAGAAACATCATTAAGCATTAGTAAACCACAAGCAACTCCTTAAAATCATTCTTATCACCGCTGAGGGCAAACAGAACCCCTCAGCGCAACCTGTGCAGAGAACCAGCAAGCAAAACAAGCTCAAACACCATTCTGCAGGAATCGCGCTCAGGGGAAATTTCTGCTGAGCGATAATTCTGCAGATTTTTCAAAATTACCCAAAAATGCTTCTAATCTCCACCCACATGCATTCTTCCTAGTTCCAAACCCAAATCAAGCAATTTAATCGGTCCAAATAGTGATTAATTCATCTAATCATACATAAAAATCAAAATCCCTCAAGAATCATGCTTAGACAACCATATTCATACCAATTCATGCTTTCAAAAAACCTAGAATGTAAAATGCTTGTACTTACTTGGGTGAAGATGTTGAATATGTGTAGAATGCTCTAGGAATGTGCACAAATCAACGCCTAACAACAATGCTCTCACCAACCCCCAAACTTGGATGGAAACTTGATGCAAAAGTGGTTTAAAGAGGGATTTTATGAAGGGGAAGAAGGAAAAAGTGTAGAGAACTCTTTGGAGAGTGCTTAAGAGTGTGTGGGAAGAGGGAGATCTGAAAAGTGGCGGCCAAGACGCACCCTAGGGCATAAAAGAGACCTAATGGGCCAAATCCCGCTGAGCCCAATTAAAACAAGACCAGTCAGCAAAACTGCTGCATTCGCACTCAGCGATACGCGGCACAAAGTCTCCTTCTTCCTAGCTTGCCTTAGGTGTCCTTTACCAATGTCTCTCACTTACCCAATGCATTTAGTCTCTCACATAACTAAAACATTCAATCCCTATAATGCAAATAAATTAGAATGAAAACAAACAAACAAAGATAAATTCAATCAACTGGGTTGCCTCCCAGGTAGCGCTTGTTTAACGTCACGAGCCTGACTCAAAATCCTCCAACACTCATTAGTAGGTGGAAATCTTACCATCACCCTTCAGTAAGTGTACCTTCTGAGTATCCTTCAGTAAATACTCACCAACCTAGCATCCATCAGTAGATGCTAAACCCAAATATAACAATGTTCCAAAGTTTCAAATTACATCACCAAGATAAATAAATTCAAAGAAATTAATGTTCTCAAATCACTAGGATGCCTCCCAACAAGCGCTCTTTTAGCGTCACTAGTTTGACCCAATAAAGCTCATGTTTCTTCTTTAATGTTGGTGTTCCTCTTGCTTTCATCACACCAACTCATCAATTGCTTTCGGTCCACCTTTTTGACTCTCCTTGAATATGGAGCTTCAATCTCTATCACTCCATTCTCTTTGAAATCTTTCACAACCCACAACTTGTTCTTAAATCTTACCGGTGTACCAAGTTTGAATTGTGCATCCATCAAGTCATCATGAATCGTCCTTCCTTTGTCATCTTTTTCTTCTTCCCTAACCTGTGAAAAGAAACAATTTTTACCTTTGATGACCGGCTTTGCAGCTTTAGAGCTAGTCATGGTTGCATCCTTACATGCAGCTTTATGACTAGCCTCCTTCTCTTGAATCTGCTGCTCCACTTTGAAGACATTAAAGATCACATTTTCTTCTCGGTCTTGAAGCACTATCAACCCATCATCCACATTGATTATTACCTTTTCCGTTTTCATAAACGGTCTTCCAAGAATAATTGGGATCTTCTCATCTTCCTCCATCTCCATCACCACAAAATCCACTAGGAATTTAAGTTTGTCTATGCAAACCACCACATCTTCCACTACACCATAGGGTTTCTTGGAACATTCATCCGCCATGAGCAAAGTCACCTTGGTTGGATTGACTTCAAGATCACGAATCCTTTCAAGCATAGATAAGGGTATCAAATTAATGCTTGACCCTAAATCAATTAAGGCCTTCCTTATATTCTCCCTGTTTATCACTAGTTTCCTCCTCTAGATATCTCTTCTTTGCGAGGATTTGCTTCATGTGTTTTGTATAAGCATGAATTTGTTGCAGTGCTTCAGTCAAAGGTATCTTAATCTCCAATTGCTTGAAGATCTCTTTAAAAAACTTATATTGTCTCTCTTTATCAAATTTTTCACTACCCTTAGGATAAGGAAGAACTCTCTCAATTTTCTCACAATTTTTCACTCCCCTCTTCTTTTCTTTCTCTTTTTTCTCATCCTCACCTTTTCTCTCTTCTTTTTCGTCTCTCTTTTCTAACTCAACTCTCTCTTTTTCATCCACCCTCTCATCACATATACTCACAATAGCTTTACACTTTTCCTTAGGGTTAACCTCAATATTAGCCCCAAAACTCCTGTCAGGCATATCCTCCAACTTCTTAGCCATTTGGCCAATCTGGATCTCCAGATTTCTAATTGCAGCTTCAGTGCTCTTGTGATTGGAGATAGTCACCTGAATAAATTGTTGAAGAGTTTCTTCAAGCTTTGTTGATCTCTCATTTAGTGTAGATACTTGTTGCCATAGTGATGGTTGCTGTTGTGGTCTATTAAATTGTCCTGCTTGTCCAGCTTGTCCATTTTGACCTTGACCCATGCTTGGGTGAGGTTTCCACCCTTGGTTGAAGTTCCCTTGGCGGTATTGGAATTGATTTTGAAATTGATTGGCCATAAAATTGACATCTTCTAGGGCCTCCACTAGAAAAGCACATTGACCATTGATATGGTCACCACCACACAATTCATAGGGTTGTTGTTTAACTTGTGAAATGTTCTTCAACTCCTTTAGCAACTAAGCGAGTGCCTTTGTCAAATTCTTCAATTGTTGAGTTATGATTTTATTTTGTGCAAGCAAGGCATCTTGAGATTGCAACTGTTGCATTGGAGTTCCTCTTTCACTATGCATCTTGTTGTCATTAGTAGCCATGTTGTCTATCAATTCAAAAGCTTTCTCTAGAGTCTTGCATTTAATATTACCTCCAACTAAGGCATATAGCATCAATTTGGTTTGTGAACCAAGACCTCCAAGGAATAGAATGACTATTGTTGCTTCGTCAAAGCCATGAGTGAACGTCTTTCTCAACAAGCTCTTGTATCTATCCCATGCTCGACCTAGTGTCTCCTCCTTGCCTTATCTAAAAGAAGAAATTTCTTGCTTCCCTTTGTTGATTTTGGACTGTGGAAAGTACTTGTTTAGAAACTTTGAAACCACGGCTTCCCATTCAGTAAAGCTATCCTCCGGGAACAAATTCAACCATAGCTTTGCATTGCCTCCCAATGAGAAAGGAAACAAACTAAGCTTTATAGTGTCATCTAACACACCATTGATCTTCACAGCGTGGCAAATCTCGTTGAATGTGGTCAGATGCTCATATGGACTTTCATGTGATAGTCCATTAAATTGGTTGCTCTTTACCAATTGTATCAACGCCGGTTTCACCTCCACGTTTGCAGCATTGACCCTCGTCCAATCCTTCAAGAAGAGGTTTCGTTGTTTTCTTGCTTCAGTCTGAATTGTATCTTGCATACACAAGAAAACAAAACCCCTAAAAACAATTGTTAGCACAAAAAGATAGAAAAGATAAAAAGATAAAAACATAAAAACATAAAAAATCAAGTCAAAGTTAATAATTAATCACACAAATAGAACAATTAAACCACAAGTTCCCAGCAACGACGCCAAAAACTTGTTAACACTCAACAAGTGTATCGAATTGTATCAGGTAATAATAAAGTGGTAAGACCAAATATCGTTTCCCAAAAGACTCACGGCCTAGACAGTTATGTGATTTCTTGATTAAATTAGACTTGTAAACAAAATCATTGTGTTTGAATTGCGGAAAATAAACATGAATGCAAGTTTTGATCAATTGGATTGAAAGAAGCAAAAAAGATTGATATAAAATATGAATGATTATGTTTTTGGGGTTTCCGACTTATCCTATCCACTCTATTATTCATGAATTCAACTTTCTTCATTAATGTTAATGTCACTTTCTAATTTACATTAAACCTGATGTCTTGGTGAAGAAAGCCTACTCCTAATCACTTGTTTACAATGTCTTGTCTCCTTAGCAATTATTCATGGATACATTCGCATAGAAGCTTAAAGGTAACCGATCCTCCTATTCCTATGTCTAGGTAATATTGCTTCCGGGAGAATTTCCACAATTCTAGATTTACCAATATGTGTCCATATAGAAAAAATCAATGATCATGCAATTAAATGAGTTAAACAAAGCATGCATAGAGTAAAGAGGAAAAACCCTAACAATTAATGAAGCAAAGCATATAAAATATAGAACCAATTCAATACATGAGAGTTTCAAAGGATTACATCGGTTCCCCAACAACAATGGACGTTTAGTTCACCATAGACATGGTGAAACTAGATGAAAAACAATGAAAGAATGAAAGATAGAACCCTAGAATTTGAAGAAANACGCTCTCCACTTCAACAAAGTTTGCTACTTCTTCCATTCTCAAAGAAAACTGAAACTGCTTACCAACCCATTCTTTATTTAAGAACCTGTTAATGGCATTAGGATCATACCGAATGATGTGTCCTCTAACATAGCTCATATATTCCTTAGTGGTATAATCACCCAACTGCCTTGCATTAGTGTAGAACTCTTTTACCACTACTATGTTAGCTGGTGTAGGATAAGTGGCTAGTCTTTCCCAATTCCTGTTCTCCAATTGCTGTCCAAACTGTGGAGCAAAATCAAGTATCAACCCAGCCTTCCTTTCCATCAATAGTCTTCTATCTTGGACAATAATGAAATGGCGCACATGTTTGCGGGAAAGGAACTTGCTGGAATAGGGCCACTTTGGTTCCTTCTCCTTCCTCTTTGATCCCAAGGTCTTGATTCTCTTGCCCGATGAGGAGGCCATCCCTACATCAAACACAATTCACAAAACCATAAGAAACATCATTAAGCATTAGTAAACCACAAGCAACTCCTTAAAATCATTCTTATCACCGCTGAGGGCAAACAGAACCCCTCAGCGCAACCTGTGCAGAGAACCAGCAAGCAAAACAAGCTCAAACACCATTCTGCAGGAATCGCGCTCAGGGGAAATTTCTGCTGAGCGATAATTCTGCAGATTTTTCAAAATTACCCAAAAATGCTTCTAATCTCCACCCACATGCATTCTTCCTAGTTCCAAACCCAAATCAAGCAATTTAATCGGTCCAAATAGTGATTAATTCATCTAATCATACATAAAAATCAAAATCCCTCAAGAATCATGCTTAGACAACCATATTCATACCAATTCATGCTTTCAAAAAACCTAGAATGTAAAATGCTTGTACTTACTTGGGTGAAGATGTTGAATATGTGTAGAATGCTCTAGGAATGTGCACAAATCAACGCCTAACAACAATGCTCTCACCAACCCCCAAACTTGGATGGAAACTTGATGCAAAAGTGGTTTAAAGAGGGATTTTATGAAGGGGAAGAAGGAAAAAGTGTAGAGAACTCTTTGGAGAGTGCTTAAGAGTGTGTGGGAAGAGGGAGATCTGAAAAGTGGCGGCCAAGACGCACCCTAGGGCATAAAAGAGACCTAATGGGCCAAATCCCGCTGAGCCCAATTAAAACAAGACCAGTCAGCAAAACTGCTGCATTCGCACTCAGCGATACGCGGCACAAAGTCTCCTTCTTCCTAGCTTGCCTTAGGTGTCCTTTACCAATGTCTCTCACTTACCCAATGCATTTAGTCTCTCACATAACTAAAACATTCAATCCCTATAATGCAAATAAATTAGAATGAAAACAAACAAACAAAGATAAATTCAATCAACTGGGTTGCCTCCCAGGTAGCGCTTGTTTAACGTCACGAGCCTGACTCAAAATCCTCCAACACTCATTAGTAGGTGGAAATCTTACCATCACCCTTCAGTAAGTGTACCTTCTGAGTATCCTTCAGTAAATACTCACCAACCTAGCATCCATCAGTAGATGCTAAACCCAAATATAACAATGTTCCAAAGTTTCAAATTACATCACCAAGATAAATAAATTCAAAGAAATTAATGTTCTCAAATCACTAGGATGCCTCCCAACAAGCGCTCTTTTAGCGTCACTAGTTTGACCCAATAAAGCTCATGTTTCTTCTTTAATGTTGGTGTTCCTCTTGCTTTCATCACACCAACTCATCAATTGCTTTCGGTCCACCTTTTTGACTCTCCTTGAATATGGAGCTTCAATCTCTATCACTCCATTCTCTTTGAAATCTTTCACAACCCACAACTTGTTCTTAAATCTTACCGGTGTACCAAGTTTGAATTGTGCATCCATCAAGTCATCATGAATCGTCCTTCCTTTGTCATCTTTTTCTTCTTCCCTAACCTGTGAAAAGAAACAATTTTTACCTTTGATGACCGGCTTTGCAGCTTTAGAGCTAGTCATGGTTGCATCCTTACATGCAGCTTTATGACTAGCCTCCTTCTCTTGAATCTGCTGCTCCACTTTGAAGACATTAAAGATCACATTTTCTTCTCGGTCTTGAAGCACTATCAACCCATCATCCACATTGATTATTACCTTTTCCGTTTTCATAAACGGTCTTCCAAGAATAATTGGGATCTTCTCATCTTCCTCCATCTCCATCACCACAAAATCCACTAGGAATTTAAGTTTGTCTATGCAAACCACCACATCTTCCACTACACCATAGGGTTTCTTGGAACATTCATCCGCCATGAGCAAAGTCACCTTGGTTGGATTGACTTCAAGATCACGAATCCTTTCAAGCATAGATAAGGGTATCAAATTAATGCTTGACCCTAAATCAATTAAGGCCTTCCTTATATTCTCCCTGTTTATCACTAGTTTCCTCCTCTAGATATCTCTTCTTTGCGAGGATTTGCTTCATGTGTTTTGTATAAGCATGAATTTGTTGCAGTGCTTCAGTCAAAGGTATCTTAATCTCCAATTGCTTGAAGATCTCTTTAAAATGCTTATATTGTCTCTCTTTATCAAATTTTTCACTCCCCTTAGGATAAGGAAGAACTCTCTCATTTTTCTCACAATTTTTCACTCCCCTCTTCTTTTCTTTCTCTTTTTTCTCATCCTCACCTTTTCTCTCTTCTTTTTCGTCTCTCTTTTCTAACTCAACTCTCTCTTTTTCATCCACCCTCTCATCACATATACTCACAATAGCTTTACACTTTTCCTTAGGGTTAACCTCAATATTAGCCCCAAAACTCCTGTCAGGCATATCCTCCAACTTCTTAGCCATTTGGCCAATCTGGATCTCCAGATTTCTAATTGCAGCTTCAGTGCTCTTGTGATTGGAGATAGTCACCTGAATAAATTGTTGAAGAGTTTCTTCAAGCTTTGTTGATCTCTCATTTAGTGTAGATACTTGTTGCCATAGTGATGGTTGCTGTTGTGGTCTATTAACTTGTCCTGCTTGTCCAGCTTGTCCATTTTGACCTTGACCCATGCTTGGGTGAGGTTTCCACCCTTGGTTGAAGTTCCCTTGGCGGTATTGGAATTGATTTTGAAATTGATTGGCCATAAAATTGACATCTTCTAGGGCCTCCACTAGAAAAGCACATTGACCATTGATATGGTCACCACCACACAATTCATAGGGTTGTTGTTTAACTTGTGAAATGTTCTTCAACTCCTTTAGCAACTAAGCGAGTGCCTTTGTCAAATTCTTCAATTGTTGAGTTATGATTTTATTTTGTGCAAGCAAGGCATCTTGAGATTGCAACTGTTGCATTGGAGTTCCTCTTTCACTATGCATCTTGTTGTCATTAGTAGCCATGTTGTCTATCAATTCAAAAGCTTTCTCTAGAGTCTTGCATTTAATATTACCTCCAACTAAGGCATATAGCATCAATTTGGTTTGTGAACCAAGACCTCCAAGGAATAGAATGACTATTGTTGCTTCGTCAAAGCCATGAGTGATCGTCTTTCTCAACAAGCTCTTGTATCTATCCCATGCTCGACCTAGTGTCTCCTCCTTGCCTTATCTAAAAGAAGAAATTTCTTGCTTCCCTTTGTTGATTTTGGACTGTGGAAAGTACTTGTTTAGAAACTTTGAAACCACGGCTTCCCATTCAGTAAAGCTATCCTCCGGGAACAAATTCAACCATAGCTTTGCATTGCCTCCCAATGAGAAAGGAAACAAACTAAGCTTTATAGTGTCATCTAACACACCATTGATCTTCACAGCGTGGCAAATCTCGTTGAATGTGGTCAGATGCTCATATGGACTTTCATGTGATAGTCCATTAAATTGGTTGCTCTTTACCAATTGTATCAACGCCGGTTTCACCTCCACGTTTGCAGCATTGACCCTCGTCCAATCCTTCAAGAAGAGGTTTCGTTGTTTTCTTGCTTCAGTCTGAATTGTATCTTGCATACACAAGAAAACAAAACCCCTAAAAACAATTGTTAGCACAAAAAGATAGAAAAGATAAAAAGATAAAAACATAAAAACATAAAAAATCAAGTCAAAGTTAATAATTAATCACACAAATAGAACAATTAAACCACAAGTTCCCAGCAACGACGCCAAAAACTTGTTAACACTCAACAAGTGTATCGAATTGTATCAGGTAATAATAAAGTGGTAAGACCAAATATCGTTTCCCAAAAGACTCACGGCCTAGACAGTTATGTGATTTCTTGATTAAATTAGACTTGTAAACAAAATCATTGTGTTTGAATTGCGGAAAATAAACATGAATGCAAGTTTTGATCAATTGGATTGAAAGAAGCAAAAAAGATTGATATAAAATATGAATGATTATGTTTTTGGGGTTTCCGACTTATCCTATCCACTCTATTATTCATGAATTCAACTTTCTTCATTAATGTTAATGTCACTTTCTAATTTACATTAAACCTGATGTCTTGGTGAAGAAAGCCTACTCCTAATCACTTGTTTACAATGTCTTGTCTCCTTAGCAATTATTCATGGATACATTCGCATAGAAGCTTAAAGGTAACCGATCCTCCTATTCCTATGTCTAGGTAATATTGCTTCCGGGAGAATTTCCCCAATTCTAGATTTACCTATATGTGTCCATATAGATAACATCAATGATCATGCAATTGAATGAGTTAAACAAAGCATGCATAGAGTAAAGAGGAAAAACCCTAACAATTAATGAAGCAAAGCATATAAAATATAGAACCAATTCAATACATGAGAGTTTCAAAGGATTACATCGGTTCCCCAACAACAATGGACGTTTAGTTCACCATAGACATGGTGAAACTAGATGAAAAACAATGAAAGAATGAAAGATAGAACCCTAGAATTTGAAGAAAGGAGCTTCCGCATCCAAAACCCGCCTCCAAGGGGTGAAGAAAGTGTGATTTCGCCTCTTTCTGTCCAAAGATACCAACCCTAGGTCGACTAAACCCTTATATAGTTTATTAAAAATTACCGAAAATAGGCCCAAGCCCAATTAAATGGCGCTCAGCGACACTTTTGGCGCTCAGCGGTAAGTGCGACTCTTCAAGATGACGCTCAACTGAAGTTTTGGCCCTCAACGGTGACTACGGTACTTCAGAATGTCGCACAGCGGCAAAAGTTACGCTTAGCGGTGATTGCGACTCTTTTTTGTGCACTTTTACTTCCTTTCCTGAGTCCAACTCCTTACTACTTCAACTTCTTTCATCTAATTCATCTTAATTCCTGCCAAAACAAGGAAAACAAAGCATAAAACTCATCCAACTCTCTTATTTCCAAAACTTAAGTAAAAACATGATTCCAAGCTAGTTTCTAAGTCATAAAGGTTGTTTTTAATATCAAAATTAAGTATAAAAATAACGATTTTTCAACCGTTATCATTTATGCATTAATGTCAACGTCACTCACTAAATAACTTAAACTCGATCCCTCGGCGAAATAAGCATGTCCCTAATCACTAGTTCATGCAATTCCTAGCATTCCTAGCAATTAGATGTGAAGATCAAGAGCTTTAAAACGACCAAGACTCATACCCTCATCCTTGAGAAGTATTATTCTTGGAAGAATTCAACAAGAACCTGAATTGTAAGGAACCTCCAGACACTCATGCAATTCATAAATCATGCAATGAATGAGTTAAAAAAAACATGTAATAAACACAGATGAATTACTCTAAAAAATAATGAAAAAACATATGTTATTAAGAATCAATTCAAATACATGAGAGTTCACAAGGTTACATCATCCCCCAACAACAAATAGAGTTTAGTTCACCATAGACATGATGAAACTAGATGAATAATGGAAAACCATGAGATAGAAAAACCCTAAAAGTAGAGGATGGACGCTCCCGCATCCAAATCCGCCTTCAGAGAGTGGAAGAGTTTGTTGTTGTGCTGCTCCAGCCAGAGATACAAAACCTAGAACGTCTACGTTCTTTAAATAGAGCAAAGACAGAACATAAACAAAGCCTAAGCCCGTGTCTTTGACGCTCAAGCGCCCCACTTAGGGTTCCCGGGCGGTGAGCAGTGGTCCTTCACGCTTAAGCCTTCTAGATGACGCCCAAGCTTCATGCTTTCGGCGCTTAAGCGCCCAAAAAGGGGCGCCCGGGCGGTGAGCGACACTCTTCTGCGCCCAAGCCTCAGAGATGACGCCCAAGCATCGTGCATCTGGCGCTCAAGCGCCCAAAAAGGTCGCTCGGGCGATGAGCGGTACTCTTCTACACCCAAGCCTCAGAGATGACGCCCAAGCTTCGTGCTTCTAGCACTCAAGCGCCTAAAAAGGGGCGTCCGGGCGGTGAACGACACTCTTCTGCGCTCAAGCCTTCAAAGAAGGCGCCCAAGCTTCGAGCATCCCTCCCTTCTAGTGTTTTTCCAGTCCTTTCTAAGCTCCATCTCCTTTTCACTTAATCCCTGTTTTCCATATTATCTCATTTTCAACCAAAATAAGGAGAATTAGTCATAAAATCATTAAATTGAACCTCAACTCTCTTATTCACACAACTTAATAGGAAAACATGATTTCAAGCAAGTTTCTAAGCAGAAAAGGGTGCATTTAGTATCAAAATTACATCACAATAACGGTATTTTCAACCGTTATCATAACCACAAAATTAGAACTTTGCTTGTCCTCAAGCGAAACAGATTGTAACTCAGCTTTTCATAATAATGACTACAATGACTCAACATTTTTCAAAACTTTTTTTCTTCCAGGACAAGATATCACTTTTATCAGCTCAGCATACAAATGTCAGTCAAGATGTACAGATGCCTTAATTCAATCAAACTCAATGTGATGCTCATATACTTCAATAGATGATATCCTTAAGGATGATCAATCAACCAAGCAAAGATGCAGTCAGAAATTCAAAGAACTACTCCTTACCAAGGGAAGTGTTTCACTCAAGCACTCAAAAGTGTATCACTCAACTCACAAACCATGATTTGATTTCTTGGTTACTTTTGTGACCTTTTTATTGTTTTCTTGTGATGTCATATTTTCAGCTCATTAAGGGCTACCAAGCTTTCAGTGTTCCCATTCAATATTAGTATGTTTAGAAGAGAACTTCACTCAGAAGGAAGAAGGGAGAGAAAGAGTGAATATAGTCCATGACCTAGAGTTAATTTCTAATGATACAAAATGTTATGTATCTATACAAGTTAGATGATGAATGTGACAAGCAAATATTATCAACGGGCTTCTAATAAGGTAATGGTTATTTCGTTTGTTGAACTTTGTTGCTGCTTGCTTGTAGAGGAGTCTCCTTCACCTGAATATTTACCAAAGAATCCTGGTTGCTTTGGCTCAGGCAATTCAACCTCACTCACTAACATCAAGAGCACACTAGACATTCCAGGCCTATCATCTGGATTCTGTTGAACACACAAGAGACTAACATGAATGCAACGCAATATCTGTGATTGAAAAATGGACTTTTCTATGCTTTTATCAACCAGTTCTAGTGGTCTTCCTTTTTTCCAGAGTTCCCATGCCTGAAAGACATTAAAATTACTTGTCATAAAGGATACAGGCCTGTTTGATGCATGTGAGTTTGCAATTTGTCTCTAATTACTTACATGGCCTATGAGATTTTGGGTGTGGTTCTGATTGTAATACCCTCTGCTTCTCTTCCCAGATATAATCTCCATCAATAAAACTCCAAAGCTGAAAACATCAGATTTCACTGAAAATAGCCCATCAGTTGCATATTCTGGTGCCATGTAGCCACTGCAGAACATGTTTTACATGAAAACTGTTAATTCGTTACTCGAATGGAAACTCTTAACATTTATTCTGATGCAGTGAATCTCTTAACTAGGATAAAGTAGATGTCATGAATTCAGCTTGACTGGAAGAACATTTATTCACTTACTAAGTACCAACTATTCTCCCAGTGTTTCCTTCTTTCTGATCTCCACCAAATATTCTAGCCATGCCAAAATCTGAAATTTTGGGGTTCAACTCATTATCAAGTAAAACATTACTTGCTTTGAGATCTCTATGAATAATCCTTAGCCTGGAATCCTGATGAAGGTAGAGAAGGCCCTTGGTAATTCCACATATAATGTTGAAGCGCTTTGACCAGTCTAGTAACTCACTCTTTTCCTGATCTGCCAGATTTTTCCATCAGACAACAAAATCAATTTGATTATATGCTGTTAAAAGATATTCTAGTGTGAAAATTGTTTAGGGGATAATCTATCATGATATTAATCTGAACTACTTAAATATACAATTCCTTCCTTGGATCCATACCAAAAATAAATGAGTTCAGGCTGCCATTTATCATGTACTCATAAACCAACATTTTTTCCTCTTCTTCAAGGCAACATCCAAGAAGCTTTACAAGATTGCGGTGTTGGAGTTTTGCAATCAATTTTACTTCGTTCTTAAATTCAGTCAATCCTTGTCCTGAACTTTGTGAAAGTCTCTTCACAGCAATTTCCAGTCCATCTGCTAGTGTTCCCTGAAAATTTTAATTTTCAAATGATCATGAGATAGAAAATTTCATTCTATCTTCCAATTCTTTAGGTCATGATAATCTATAAGCAAATTACCCTGTATACAGATCCAAATCCACCTTCTCCAATTTTGTTCTTGAGTGTAAAGTTGTTAGTGGCTTTGGCTATAGTTGACAAGTCAAAAACTGGTAGGTCCATATCACCCACTTCCATTGCACTGTTTTGATATGATTTGATACTGAAGTCTGATCTCTCTGACAAAGTATAAGTGGGTGGTTTTAGATTGTGATAACTGACAAGCATTTCAGAAAGTGTCTTTCAATTTTTGAAAGAAATGAAATTTCATCTTTTCATACAATGAAGAAATTCTACATCCTAGTTTGAGTAATCCCACTTAATCCCCACTCTCCCCCCAAATGCCAAGAAATAAAAAGGAAATGAGAGAGCTAGTAACTCCAAGTGGGTGCAAGGAATTAGGAAAGCATGCGCAGAAAAGTGTTTCAATTTTAACTTAATTTGCAGAAGTTGGCATAAGTATTAGGAACACAACATATTCACAACATATTAGGCAGACAAAATTTAGAAAAAGGTCAGCGTAAATATGATGACAAAATTGAAAATCATATAAAAAAATATTTATACATTTATTGTCTTAATGTTTTACATTAAAAGTGACATCAATCTCGAATTGGACTTAAGTCATGTTATGTAATCTCTCCCTCATAAAACATTTCTGAAAAAAAAATCATTCCATGACTTCTCAACATTCGTATGTCTTTTTTACCTCTTATTTCAAATTGAATTCCTCAAACTTCTCGTTTAGCAAGAAAATATTGACCAAGGAAGGTGAACCAAATTGGTAATAGTGGAACCTGTACACTGTTTACTTTCTACGGCTTTTGATGTGGATCACTGCATGGCTGGGAAATAATATGTGCATACATCTAATGCAATACTACAACATTACTAGGAAATTCAGATACCGTTTTTCCCCTCATGAGAAGAGGAGCAGAAATGTGAATTTTACCTTTCACATTGGCGCGCGATTTCTTTCTATAACACAAGCCAAGTATTACTAGAATACCAGAAACTGTTGCCACGGCTAAAGAAACTGTCACTGCAGCCAAGACTCTTCCCTTCTTGTGGCTCTTACTGGTGTGTTCTAATTGAATGTGATCACAAATTTACAGAAGTTGGTATAAGTATTCCCAGATGAAAATCTAGCCTAGCTAAGAAATTTAGTTGAAGGACTAAAAGGTGGCAAAGTTTAGTTCCTACCTAATTCTGAAGCATCCACTCGAACATATACTTCCTGGCCTCCATCTGAAAACTGTCTCATATCAAGGAGATCACCAAACCACATGGCACAACCACTTCCTTGTCCACTGATATCTGAATTTGCATAAGCCATACAGGAACAGTTATCCAAGCACTTAGCTCTGCATTCCTCTAGCCCAATTGTCTGATCTAGCCAACTATGTGTAGTGTCAGGCGTTTTCATCTCAGGCAGTTTGATAAATTCATCCTTGTGTTTGTTCTCACAGCTTAATTCCTTATTGCGGACACATCCATGAGACCAATCCATTGAGTTCCATGCTTGAGGGTACTTAGGTTTGAACCCTTCCAAACATTGGCACACAGGTGAATCTGATATAACACAATTTGCATTAGCTCCACAAAGGGAATAACTGTCACATAAGTCCAGTGGCACTGAAGTGTAGACCTCCCATATTTGCTTTGATTCAATCCAGACATACCGTCTGCGAACATAGCTTGTTGCATTCAGCACCAACCTCGAGATCACAGAGGAGTTCTTGAGGCTATATGTGTAGTAAACTTCAGCTTCGTTGAAAACAAACCTGAAGTCATAAATGGGGTTGGCCCTAACATGTGGTGAACCACTTGAATGCAAGCCATTCCATGGTCCACTTCGGTAGAACTTTTCGTTACCCTTCATCATGTATGCTTCGGGATAGCTGTTGAGCACCATACCAAAAGAGAAGTCACTGGGAGATGGATCATCAGGACTCTTCCAAGCTGTTATCTTCCTATTGAGACCAGTTCTCAAGTCCCAACCAAACTTCATTTCTGGTAAGAAGGTATCAGTAGGGTAGTCAAAGCTCTGCCACAAGTAGGCCTCAATGTTTGCATCTTTCTCATCTCTTATCACAAGATTGCCAGAATCCAAGAGAAGGGCTACTGGGCTTTCTGCTTTTTTCAAAGAGGTTGTAGTCCAAACAACTTTGTCATCCTGTGTGAGGACAAGGTTCCCACTGCTGGTGTTCATCCTCAAGATGCCAGATGAATCATTGATCGGATTGAGCCTGTTTGCAACCCAAACCACAGTTTGAATAGGGATTTTCCTGTACCAAACCCCCAGGTAACGTTTCTGGGAATTTCCTGGGGTGAAGAATCCAAGTTCGAAGGTTCCATCTTTCGAAACCAAGGTGGTGTTATCAACATCATCACTTAGAGACAGGTCTTGAGAAATGGAGTCAAGTGCCAAGGAAATTTCACAAAGACAGAGAAGCATATGATAACACAGAAAAATGATTCTCATTAAAGACATTAGGTTCTTCATGTTTATAACATCTCAAGAACTATGCTCTTCAGCTACATAAATATACAGTGATTGATAAACCAAAGGAATAAAAAACCTGGATTGTAAATTGCTTAGGCTTTTGCAACGATGTTATTGGCACCCTATGAAAAAACTGAATTGAGTGAAATGTGAACACAGGAATGAACATGATGCATCACGGTATCTGGATGGAAAATGTTACTTCTTTATGTGATTTTCATTCCACAAATAAATAGAATTGATTGAGTAATAATAAATGCGACCTTAGAGGTTGGTTGTGGAAAAAGTTTACATTATGTTACTTTCATAGTGAAATCACGAAGTGGTGGTTTGTTAAGGGTGGTTGGGAAAAATTATAGAAGTAGGAAGCAGTAGACTTGAAGAAGCCGGTGCAATTTCTTTGAAACAACGTTGAACACTAACAGACACATTATTGGAGAACAGAAGAGTAAGAAATTCTGAATGAACAATTTGCAAAGGGCAGCTTCCGTTGAAACACTGCTTTAAGGAAAAGTCTACAAACTTAAGACTCCATAGCCAAAGTCCCTATCTCAAAGAGAAGACTTTTCTTCTGTGGCCCAAAACTTATAAGAAATATTTCTATCTGTATCTGTTAAAATGCTTTGTTGGGGCCTCTGTCTCACTTATTTGTTTTCTGTATACAAGTCAGTATCAGTCAATTGTATTTATATTTTTTTAATACATGAAAAGAAAAATAAAATAAAATAACTATTTGTACACTAGTGGAAAAATACCTTTCTATAACGAAGCTATTATAACGTATAAAAATTATCCGTCATACTAGGTTGACCGGTGGCAAGATGGTAATAAAAATAGGACATATTATAACGTAGTTTTGTAAATCAGTTATAATATGAAACGCGGTGACAAACTTGTAAATAAGTGTCAAACATATTATAACGTAGTTTTAAAAATCAGTTATAATATAAAATGCGGTGGTAAACTTGTAAATAAGTTCAAAACCTATTATTGATGTATTATAACGGAGTTTTAGAAATCAGTTATAATATCTCTTCCTCTTTAATTTTTCACATTTCCCTCTCGCTAGATTTCATTCAAGTTCACTCTCATTCTTTTCTTCCGCTATTCGTCTCATCCCTCTCACTTGCATTTCTCGGCATCTCCGTCATCAGCCACATCATTTTCAGAACTTCAGCCACGTTGTGGAGCGTATTCCTTCGCTCGCTGTCACGCTTGGAGGTCTCATTTCATTTCCTCTCGCGCATTCGAGAGAGCACTTTCATTTCTCACATCAGAGAGCCTCACTCTCATTTCTCTCCATTTCGGTTTCCTGGCGTCTTCCTTCTCGAGAGACATCTCCTCGTCGCACGTCGTTCATCATCACGGCAAGGCTTCTTCACTCACAGAATCATCTCTATTTCCTCTATCCTTCATTTTTCACCGAATCATTCATAGAGCTAAACCCTCTGTTGGGGTTTCTTCTCCTTTTCACCATTTCCCTTCGATTCCACCGATTAAAACCTTGTTTTCACCATTAGAAACATTTTCCACCGATTCAACTTTGATTTACACCGATCAATCGGTCCAGAATAGGTTTCCTTCTTCTTCTAGGGTTTCTATCAAGTTTAATCCTTTGTTTCATGTTCTTCTTCGAGTTTTTGTCATATTTTCGCTACGTCTTCTCTTTGGAAGAAGCTTCGAGGATTCGCGTCGCACCTACAGTCATCTTCTCAGAGCTGCTCTTCCAACCGTAGTTATAGTTCACATTCTTCTCTGTAACACTTTTCCCCTCTTTACCCTGTTAATTTAGTTTTCATATTTATAGAAATTTTAATAAAACATGTTTGCTTTTATTATCATATTATGTAAAGTAATGAATGCTATTTTCACTGTTTTTATCTTTGTTTTAATTTTTCCATCATTTGCAGACCCCTACTTGAACACTGATGCGGGGACAATGTCTCCTTTCGAGCATGCGGAGGTTTTCGTCTTAGATGATAGCGGAGAGGTAAGCAAATGAAAATTTTCTACAACAAGATGACAGTCATTAGATTTTTTATTTCCTTCTAAATTCAATGGAAGGTTGAGGTTGTATGTTATGTTATACTTTCCCCTGCTCTTTTCATTTTCTCATTTTACTTCATAAGTGCAAGCTAAAACTTTTTGAGTCGTAGTAAAAGAGGATATCTGCAGTTTGTTTTCCTCTGAAGTTTTAGATTGCCATTTTCATTATTTTTTTTGTTTGTGGAAGCTTGAACTTGATCTTGGGAACTACGAACGATTTTTGGACATTAAATTAACTGGCGACAATAACATCACTACTAGAAAAATGTATCAGGTGAGCCAGATGTTTCTAATTGTTTTGTTTTGGATGTTTATAGTTTGTTATTGAGAAGGAGAGAAGAGGAGATTATGAAAGAGGAGAGGTCAAGCTCGGGCAGCCTTGGGGGAGTTTGTTGAGGTGGGGTGGCTTACTCGATCTTAGTATTTGTAAATTTTTTTGAAGTTTACCCAATTCGCATTGCTGATTGGAATTTATTTATTTATTTTTTAACCTGGGTATTTTAGTTAATCAATGCTTCATGTTAGGTATGTCCCATTGACACCCACCCTTAATGAAATGGATCTCTTCTGGTACAGAAAATGAAATGATCTTGAAATCTGGTTTTTACTTATGTTTGATTTGACTTATAAGGAGTAGAAACTTGATTTGGTTTAGGCATTAACACTTGGGTCAAATATGTATTGTTTAAGCAAAACTAGTGCAGTTGTCAAGACTTATGTAGAGCCATGTTAAGGAACTGTTTGACTAGTGATCTTATTATATATATAGTTGAAAAGAAGGTGATTGAAATTTTCAGTTACTTAAGTAAGATCTCACTTGAATCACTTTTTATTATAAATGATTTTCTTGCACACATAACACTTAAGTAAGATCTCACTTGAATCGCTTTATTATTTTTCTGAGTAAACACTTTCTTTTACAGGGTTTAGCATTATCTTCAATTGGTGAATATAAGAAAGCTGAGGATGCACATCTAAAATCACTTCAAATTGATAGAAATTTTCTTGAAGCATGGGCACACCTGACTCAGGTATCTATCAACCTTATTGTACTGATAGATTGTTGGAACATTTAGTTATTAACTTAGCTGAAAGCTTTTTCTGAAAATCCTGAGTCATCTGTGTGCATATTATTTTATGGTTTGAAATGTAATCTATTGTATCAATGGATTCTCTTTGGTCTCTAATAGTATCTTTCCTCACTTCTTTCATTCATAACATTTCTTTCCCGTATACTACTAACTCATTCTACTTGAATTAAAGTTTTCATTTAATGTCAGCCAAGTAACTTAGTTTACATTTGCATTTTTCCTTTAGTAACTTGTAGGTTTAACTCTACAAAACAGGTTTCGTCTTTCATGCCTTTTAATGGTGGCTTTTCTGTTTGATGACTTTGTTACTAACCCTGTTCTGAATGTGTGATGGTAGTTGATCAGGATCTATCAGTGTGTGATTTATAAAATTATCTATTAACTATGGGACAGAGTTTTTGGCCTTTCATTTTATGTTATAGGAAAAGCTTTTTTTTAAATTATTTTGGCTGCTAGATTTAATATTATATTTCGATATCCATTCAATTATTCTAAATTAAGATATAACTTTTTCAATATTATATTTCTATATCCATTCAATTTTTTCCCATATTTAATTCTAAAGATTATGGGTTAGATGGAAATTGAAAACTAAAAATTAAAAATGAATTATACTTAGCAAACAGTGGGAGAAAATAATATTCATATCCATATTTTTAATACTATATTCTAAGGCAACCACCAAGTTTCTTCTCACTTGGTGGTGGGATCGGCTATATTTTAAAGCAACTAATTTACAATGACTTTTCTTTCATGCAGGGGATATTGAGTCCATGCCTTTTATTGAAGCACTGCTGGAACCGTATTTATGTAGTTTAATTTGTTAATTTCATGGTTTTGATGGTTTTCTTTTTTTCTTTTTTCTTTTAAAATTGAATTTCATACTTTTGCATTTTAAGTGGTTTAAGTTCATGCAATATCCTAAACCTTTTGCTTTGAATTTATCCTAAAGTGTTTGGATATAAAATATATTGCAACCCTCTGACGATTGATTAAAATATATTGCTGCAGGATCCTGAGGCATATAAAGTTGCATGGAATCTTTTAAAGGTATTCCTACTATTTAGACTAAACATATTTATTCCATTTTCAGATCTTTAATATTGATATATATGTTAAAATCTCATATAGTGATATATTATTTATTGGTTTTCTGTAATTGGACTTATTTTGCAGGGCGTTGATGGTGTTCTAGTTCCAAGAGGTTTTGGTGATGGAGGAATGCAAGGGAAAATTCTTGCGACTAAGTATGCCCGAGAACATAGTGTTCCATTTCTGGGCATTTGTTTGGGGATGCAAATTGTTGTCAATGAGTAGAGATTTGTTCATGGGTAGACGATGTGAATCAACTACTACTGAATCATTTAACACAAGTGTATATGAATCATTTAAATATGTATAATATAAATGATGTATTAAATATTACACTATTTAATGTTTGAAATGAATTTTATTTTGTTAGTTTCATTAAATATTTTTATTTGAAGCTATATTAACTATAAATTGATGGAATAAGATGATAATACAAGTATATTATTATAATTTTTAAATGTAATAATTAATTTTTTTTTTTAAAAAAAAACATATATTATAACGTACTAAACCATGTACGTCATGATACGTTGATCACATATTATAACGTACAAAAATATATACGTAATAATAAATCACATATTATAACGTACAAAAATTTTTACGTCATGTTACCTTCCACTTATTATAACGGACAAACGAAAATTTGTCATAATAAACTACGCATATTATGACGGATTTTAGAAACTACGTTATAATATGTTCAACATATTATAACGTAAATTTCTGCTACGTTATAAAATGCGCAGACTTACTATATCGCCCAGAACTATGTCCCCAGTAACTACGTTATAAAAGATCATTTTTGTACGTTATAAAATGTCATTTTTCCACTAGTGGTAAGAACATTTTTAAGCTTTTAAAATTGATTTTACAATTAAAAATTGATGAAGAAAATTTCATTGCATTAATTGTGTGAAGGACCAATGAACAGAAACCGTTGCAGTAAGTACGGTCATTGTTTTGGAAAAGTTCAACCTTTCTGTGTACTCTATAGTCAGTAGCAGAGAGATTTAAATCTATCTATTGCTTACTTCAGAGAGTGGACAAAAGAAGCATTGAAGGAACTCACAAGTCAATATTGCATATATCAAGATCAAAGGAGCACTTATACAAAATGAATAATTAAAAAAAAATATTCTTTAAAAAGGGTTTCTGGTTTTTATATTTTTTTCTTAAACCAAATTATTAAAATAATTAAATACTGTAAAAATGAAAAGTGAGTACATTGAATTACTCCTAAAGTAATGTAACTCGTAAAGTAATGTAATCCTACTTCATAATTTTATATTTTTCTTTTCTAAAAACATTGAGATATTTTCATTTTTAATTATTGAGCATGAAAAGTTAATTTAAAATATATCGAAATTGTTACGAAACAATCAAGAGTAAAGACATGAAGTCAGTGTAATGACTCGACCGTATAGAATTGTGAGATAAACGATGTTTTTTTGAAGCAAGGCAAAGCGACAAGTTGAGGGATTCGTAGAGTTTCAACGCAATTTGTTGATTTGAAGCGATTTAAAAAAAAGTTAAACTCCTTCTAAAATTCATGCGAGTTTTTCACTTAAATCCTCGTCTTATAATTTTATAAGTTTTGTCAAATTGATTTCACGAGATTAAGTTTTTTATCACATGTGAGATTGACGTGGATAAATTTTTGAGACGTGGGGATACTTTATACATGGCTTTTTATTAAATAATCATTTACGTGGTATTTTATAAAAGAAACATTTTAAACCTTTCTCCACATGCATCATCTGACTCCACCACGACCTCATCCACAAATCCCATCTCTCCCACATCGTTTCCTCCACCGCCAAGATCCTCGCCTCCTACAACGGCCTCCTCTACCTCTGCCACAACACCGCCCTATCCATCCTCAACCCGGCCACCCGTCAAATCAGACAAGGTCCCATCACAAACATTTTGGCCTTCAACTACGTCGGATTCGAGTTCAGCCCCCTCGTTGACGATTACAAGATCGTCTGAATCTCCATTGCGTCTTCCCCCGGACGACCAGGTGGTCATTCTCGAAAACGTTAGGGTTGATCGGGTCGAGGTCTATTCGTTAGCCTCCAGCTCTTGGAGGGAAATTGACGCCGCCAAGTTGCAACCTTTTTTGTGTATTGTCTCCGTGGCCATCACTGGAACTATATTGTGGCTTGCCACCATGACGTCTGCTTTTAACATCGATTCTGAATTTGTGGTTTCATTTGACATCGGAAGGGATTTGCTTACTTTGGTCATTCATGGTCATTATCATAATAATACATGCGATATTTCTGGAGGAGAGTTGGGTGAAGATGTACAGTGTGGGGCCATTTTCCAGGATTGTGTATCCTTTAAGCCTTTGGGGAAATTGTGTGCCGGGAAGAGTTGTCTGGACAGGAGAATGATTTGAGAACAGTTGAAACTGTTTTGGCTCTCTTCAATCCTCTTAGTCAAGAAACTCAAGAAACTCCCACGGATTGTAAAAACAAAATATGAGGAGGAGGAGGTTCTGGGAAACAGAAAACAAAATTGAAATTAAAAAAGGTTATCAAGATTGTGAGGAGGAGGAGGTTCTGGGATGTCATCTTGGGGTGCTGCTGTTGGGGTTGGTGTTTTAATCGAAGGCGTTAGTGCAGGTGATGGTTTTGGCGCTTTCTTTTTGTGTGCAGGTGATGATGCCTTTTTGGCTAATGCTGGTGTTGTTGGTGCTTCCGCAGGTGTTGGGGATACTTTTGGGGTAGGCAATAATGGCAGTGGTGGTAGCGAAATAGGGGCTATTTTTGGTGGTTTTGGTGGAGGGATTTTGGGGGGTTGAGGGTTTCGGACTTGATGCTGGTGTAATCTTTGGAATAGGTGGTTTCAATGGTGCTATTTTCGAGGGTATTATTTTTGGAACGGTGCCAATAACGTAACCAATCAATAAAAAAATTCCAAGTTTCTTTTCCTTCCATCACAATGGGTCCTGCTGGATCTGAACTACAAGGAGGCGCGATCTTGCAGAGGTGCTTACGATGGCGTCAATGGTTGCCACGGGGGTTCGTTGTTTCCTGATTGCAGGTTGTGCAATGACGACAGAGAAGAATCCCGGTGACGATGCGACAGGGGAGCAATAGCGTTGTGGCGATCTCGGTTGTGAGCAGCGACGATGCTAATGGAAGATGAACATGAATGCTACAAGCCACGTCTCCACGTCTCAAAAAAAATGTCCACGTCACCCTCACAGTCATAAAAAACTTAATCTCGTTAAGTTGATTTAACAGTAGGGGCCCAATTGAGTTAATTTTTCAATATAAATTACCAAATTGGTAAAACTTAAAAGACGAGGTTGTAACTAGTAAAACCCCACATTAATAGGGACCTACAAAGGGGTTTTAACCTAAAAAAAATGTTAAATTAATCCTTGTACAATTATCATTTTTACCTTACATAAAAGTGGAAATAAATAATTACAATAAGATAGAATCAATTCCAACCTTCATATGAAAGCCTTGTAACCGATTCCAACTAAGGATAAATCGATTAGGAAATCTATAATAATAATATTTGAAATGTCTTTGTTGCCCTATCACGAGTTGTTGAGCTATCTGAATTGTGTGTTGATTTTCTTTAGCACGCATAAGGATTCCTTACTCACAATTATTCCTCCGGTTACATAGAAGAGGACAAGATTTATGATTTGCATAGTGCCTAATTTGAAAACTTTTCACTTTTTGGTAGGTATGGTTGGTAGCATTTACTGGTTTATAATAAGTGTCATGCTTCATATATAAGGTTGTGAAAAGAGTGGTGTTGGAGTATGAATTGCCTATCGAGAGTGTTGAAAGAGAAACTTTGGAATATTCACCAGAGTTTTGAAGTACAACCTAGAGACTCTTGTTGTGACTTCTTTGATATGAGTGTTAATGATTCGGTGTTGTTGTTGTTGTGTGATTATTCTTTGATATAAGTTAGACAATTTCTAGTTGAAGACGAAACAAGGTTAATAACATCCATTCCATACACATGAAATTTTAACTTGTGCAGCTTGGGGTTTTAGTTTTGATGTTTAAGGTGAAGAGGTTGAAGATGAAAACTTTGAACATGGAGGTTGCAGGATTGTGGAGGTTGAAGAAGAAGTTGGAATCGATTCCAGTGCAAGGTAATCGATTCCACTTGCACCTGGAATTGATTCTAGAGAGCATGTATCCGATTTCAGGCCACAAGGATGCACATCGTAATCGATTCCAGCAGAGGAGTAATCAATTCCAACTCCTTGTATTCGATTCCAACTTCTTGTATTTGGTTCCAAGCTCCTTGTATTCAGTTCCAAGACCTTCAAAAGGTTACATGTAGCAGCGATGAACCTTGTAATGGTAGGTTTAACCAATTTTTGTGTATTGTAGATGTTACAAAAGGAAGGTAGAGGTGAACGTGGTTGTTTTGGTAGTGAACGTGTGAAGCAAACATTAGTGGTGAATCTATAGCTCTAATGGATGTGTTTCTCAAGGGTAGTGGACGTTCTGAACCTGGTGGAGGAGGAGGATTTGTTTTGAATCTGGAGGAGGAGGAGGATTTGAGGTTAGAGTTAGTGTTTGTCAATGAGGTGGAGGTTAGGTCTTAGTTTGTTTTGGTGAAGTTTATTTGTGATTATTTCTTGTATGATATGTTGTAATTTATGTAGGTCTTAAAGTTGTGTTTGTGGTTGGTGGAAGTTAATTGGTTCTGTATTTGGTTATGGGTGGTAATTTGACAGTTTGGTGTGGTGGTTCTAGCCAAAGATTTGGTGGTTGGTTAGTATCACCTCGTGGTTGTTTGTTGGCTTCGTTAGTCCCTTGTTGGAGGATATTTCGCGGATGGGAGGTTATGTATGACTTTCATTGTAGTTCTCTGAATTTGTGGTGCTTCTGGTGTGGTAGATCCTTGGTATTATGTTATATTCCTTGCTTCAAAAGTCTTCAAGAGGTATGTGTATTGCAGATCGGGTATATTGCAGCTAGACAACCCATGCATATAATAATATGGTCGACAATCTTCATCAATTTAGGTATATTGCAGTTACAAAAAATAACGTCAAAAATAGGTAGAAAGTATTGAAGGATAAGTGGCGCGAGGTTCATGACTTGTTGTGCTCACTTAGTGGATTTGCATGGAATGCAACATCTAGAAAATTTGAAGCGAAGGATGAAGTTTGTGATGACCCAATAGAATTTGATTTATTATTCAAATGTTAAGCAATTGGTTATTTATGACTTGGTTCTATCTTGCATTTCAAGAAAATCCTATTGCGGCTAGGTGGAGGGTTACTACCATTAGACATTACGATCTAATGGTCAAGCTTTAGGCCGTTAATTAGGCTATTGGGATTGAAGTGCAGACAGCTTGTCAAGCACGTCGTCTTTGGCAAGAAGTTTGTTTACAGGTTGATCTCAACGAGCAAATGAAATACATGCTCGAAGAACTTGTGTTTCAAGGGTACAATGGCCCAACTCCACCATCCCCTCCGCTTATGAACAAGTATAGTCTAGAGGCTACTCGGTTTGTGCCTTCCGTCCCATCTAGGGGCACATCATCTTCACGTGGTTCAAAGCACAAGGCACCTATGATTGACTTAATCGAGTCACAATTTGATAAGTTAACTACAAGGCTCGATGGATTCATGGATTTCATAGGATCCAATAACTCTCATTTTGAGAAAATATCATCCATGGTCAAGCATTAAGTGGTTGTCATTAAGAAAATGTCATTTTTGTTATGACATTTGTTGTTTTGATTTTTTTTTTTGAAGTTATTGTTCAATGGCGTCATCGTTGTAAAAAGGACCCATTGAAGTCGTAAGGGACAAAAAACAATGATTAAGACAAACACTCCTGCATAGAGAAGGCCATATATCGAAAAAATATTAGATCAACAACGTTTCTCTAGCGATAGTCATCAGATGGAGCACTATGCAACTGATTTTTATACAAGAAATCTTGTAGTGCCAAAGATTATGAATTTTTATTCATTTATTTGGTTGGAATCAAATTTTATAAATCTTTTTTTCTATAAACCTAACAATAATGTATCTAACAATCATTGTTTGGATTAATCTAGGTATCATGTTCATCGATCTTTTATTCAAGACTATGTGAACACATTGGTTTTGTTTGCAGAAATTGGTGGCAATCCATCAATTGTGAATTTTCAAACCGTTGTTGTTGGGTCGGCTTGTGGAAACACTCATGAGAACAAGAGTTTGGAATTATCCTATCATGGACATCCCATTTTAAATATAAAGTTTTCAAGTTTTGGCAATCCACAAGGTGAATGTGGAACATTTAAACAAGGTACTTGCGAAAGCATAAGTGATGCTTTGCCCATTGTAAAAGAGGTAAGTTTTTTATTCATTTTAATTTGTTTCTTTTTTGTTATGGTGTGCAAAAAATGATGATGCTTTAACTTGATATTCGTTCTGCAATTTTATAGGCATGTCTAGATGTTTCAGAAAGAACTTACGAACCTACAAATTGTGGAAATATGGTGAAGAGACTTGCTATGGAGGCAATTTGTTAAGATTTTTTATTTTGAATATTAGTTGTTAATAGTAGTTAAATATATTAGAATGAAACAATTTAGGTTTAAACCCTCCTTTGGTCCTCATATTTGTGTGCCAATCTCCAGTGGGTCATCATGTTTTTTCGGTCTCAATCGGGTCCTTAAACTTGTTAAAATGAGTCAATTAAGCTCTCTCCGTTAATTTTTCAGTAACGTCGTTTGCCTTTGCTGAGGTGTAATCTGTTTTAGTTGACGAGGCATTGTCTATTAAATTTCATTGGTGTTATGTTGTGTTAATAAATTGCCATGTGTGATGTGTTAGCCGTAAAAGTTAATATTTAGAGAGAACCCTGATTTCGAAAGTGTTTAACATCTCCGTTTTCGTTAGGAAGAGTTGTGGAAGCAGTGTTGAAGTGATGAAATGTCTGGTTGTTCTTCGTCTTGCAAATGCATGGGTTGGGGTTTTCAAAATAGCTCTAGTAATGGGAGCAGGTTGGGTGTAAAACCCAATGGCTTTTGTGGGCGGCCTGCAGTCTTCTGCGTTGCCAGAACCCCTAAAAACAAGGGCAAAAGATTTTGGGGTTGCCCTAACTTCAAGGTGAGTTTAATGGAAGCAGTTTTGTGAGTTATTGTATGGTTTTGATTTTCCAAAGGGTGAGAGTTTTGATTTCGGGGACGAGGGAGTGTGTTTTGTTATTCCACAGGTTGAGAGTGAAGATTTCGTTGGATGCAACTTTTTTGAGTGGTGCACTGAAGAAGTAATTGATTCTCAAAATGTGGTGAATTTAGAAGACAGTAGTGCAAGGAATGAAGAAGTGGGTAGAAGTTTGATGAAAAGATGGAACAAAGTGTGATGAAGATGGAAGAAAAAGATGGTGAAAAGCTGAGAATTGGGTGTTTGGAGAAAAGTGTAGTTATTTTGGAGAAAAGGATGAAGGTTTTAATGGGCATGGTGTTTGTTACATGTGTTTGTAATGTAATTGTGATATCAATGTTGATGAAACTTGGTTGATGAAAGTAGATGAAAGTAGGTTTATATGAATGTAATTTGATCTTTGGAAGGATGTTTGGAATGGAATGTTGTTGTCTGCCTGTTTTAAATATAAAGTTGACTTCTTAATACTGTCTTATTTGATTAATGTAATTTCATATGGGTTGTTGTTGTTAAAGGAAGTGCAAAGGTAACATCAGAAAGCAACTTTGTTAACATCTGAATAAAAAGTGGATTTCATTATCATTTAACAAAAAAACCTTATATGAACTTTGTCTTACTTAGTGCATAAGATAACAAAACAAACCTGATATTAACATAACAAAAGAACCTGATATCATTACTTATCAATCTTACTCAGTCAATAAACATGTGAAAATAAACCTGATATTACTTCATCAATCTTACTCAGTCATAACATAGAAAATAAACCTGATATTACTTCTTCAATAGAAATTACACACATTTGTCTTCATGAAGTACACATAACCAAAACTAAATTTATACTAGATTGTCTTTGGTCTACCCCAGGTAGAAGATCTTGAATTGCTGCAAAAGTCCCTACAATTTCAAATACTCATGTCAGCTGATTATTTGTGATGTAGGTTGTAATTAACATTTGTTATGAGTGACTGACCTTTTGTTGGTCTGAAATAAATGTACATGCTCCACAAACAGCTTCCCCACCAAGGTCTGCTGAATGAGAAGCTCCAAGAACCAAGTCCAGGAGTCTTTGTTTTCTACCTCAACAACAGCATATCATGGGAAGAATTTGTTCATTTCCAACTCTTCAACTGCTGTTAGTAACTCCCCTCCATACTTTCCATTCAAAAAGCATCCATCTAATCCATGATGGTAGTCACAACTAACGAAGCATCTTTGCATGCTTTCACAAGCATACATAAATGCTATTGAATATACATCTTCATTACTTTTCAACCTTTATTTTGACTGTTGAACCTGGATTTGCTCTCAAAGTTCATGACCATAATCATAGATTCTTCTATATTATCCTTGAATCCCCCTCACATTATCTTTTTCCATGGCTCCTTGCCCTAAAAGCCATATTTCTAGAGATTCCTACATTCCATTTCCTACTTACTTTGTCCCTAAGTCCATCACCTTCATATTAGGGTTCTCTCTGACAGATTTGCCATCCTTTGACTCAACCACTTAGAAGTCATCAACTTCACATTACAAACTGTACTACAGCTATGATCATCAATAACTTTTCTTAGTTGCCATGACTTGGCAGCTGACCTATAGGCACAATAAGCATACCATTTGCATTTACCCTGGCTCCCCAAACATTTTACAGCAACCCTCTTTTTTGTCATTCTTCATGAATTTCAAATTTCTTCCATTACTCAGTGCATAAGTCCTAATGGCCTCTGTAAATTCCTTTTCTCAGTGAAATAGGTTCCCACTTCCCATTATAATCCGTCAAACTTTTAGGCTGCTAAATGTGGGAAACAAAGTTCTCCGAATGAATCATCATCGTCCTCATTGTCTGGACCACTATCCAACTCATCTGACACCCACTCAGTGTTAGACAAGCCACGAACATCATGCATGGAATCATTATCAGTTGTCTTGATGACTCACCTATTGGACGGTCAGGTTGTTCTTCCCTCACATTTCGTTTCAAACTACTAATGTCACACTCAATGGTGACATCAACTAGACTTTCTTCACTCACAACTCATCTACATCTTCATCCTCACCATGTTCACTCACAGACTCATCCTCACCATCATCTCCAACCTCTTCTGCTCATCATCATCCTACCCTCATCATCACCCACATATATCCTCAATCTCATCCTCTTTTACATCTTGTCAGCTCAAATCATTTACATCATGTACCTCAACCTCCTCTACATCATGTACTTCACCATCCTCCACATGTTCATTTTGTTTTGCAACTTCACAGTCACCCTCCTCCATTTTGTTCACAACTTGAGCCTCAACCTCACCCCATAGTGACCCTCCTCCATTTTTGTTCCAACTTCAGGTTGAACATCAGCCTGGCCCTCACCCTCAACCTCACCTCACAGTGACCCTCCTCCATTTCTATTCCAACTTCAGGCTGAACATCAGCCTCACCCTCACCCTCAACCTCATCCTCACAGTGACCCTTAACATCACCTGAACCTCACCCTCAGGCTCACCCTCCACTTCTCTTGCAACACAACTTCATCAGGCTCACCCTTCACCTCTCTTGAACATCAACTTCATCATTACTATCACCATCAATCCAATCAATCATTTCTATTATCTCTGGTTCCATGGTATTATGAACCACGTACAAATGAACTTCATCATTTAACCTTGCTATATTTAGCATATGCATAGCACCCCTATCATCAGTCAATAATTCTAACCTATTTGGCACCACTGACTGACCTCCTAAACTGTACCAAAGTTCTTTTATGTCTATATAACCTAAGTCTTTCACTGAAGCTAATATTCCAAAATGCACCATAGGTCGGATCACAAGACCATTCTGTTATCTCGCCATCAAATTTAAAATTTCCATCTCATCCACTAACAAAAGGAAATGCACATGATGGACCACAACTTTAATATGTTCAGCCATGCAATATTATAATTCAACCACAAGCTTTTAACACATGTACATTGGGGGGGAAATATTATTATTTCTCACTATTTACTAACTCAGCAAATAGTCAGACATCAACGACATAGGGGAACAAACTAACATCCCTACAAAGAAAACAATCAGACAGAAAAGGTCGCCACAACTTCTAAACAATTCATAAAGACACTTTTGGGACCACAACACTCTATGCATTTCAACAAACAGTGACATACCAATCTCGGGACCCATCACAGAATAACAGTACCAAATCAACTATAACCTAAACGCACAAACATACCACTATCGGGACCACAGCGAAACAAATTCGGGACCACAACAACCATAAACAAAGCAACATAACTACATATTCGTAAAGGCCAAAAGCGGAAAACATAGGATACTAACCTTAACTGGCATCCACTTTCAATTCCGTTCCTCCACCACAACGTGATTCTCTTCGTCTTTGCAAATATTTTACAAAGTCCTAATTCTCACACTCACTCACTGCAGCAAAATCTCTAACTCATGAAATCCCTAATTCCCATTTCAGTTTTTCTGTTTAACTTAAAAAAAAAAGCCAATCAACAACAAAATCCCTCATTCCCTGCCACATATATTTATTTTTTTTCATTTTTTTCAAATAACTATTATCCACGTATTTAAATATTTTAAACTGAGTTCATTATCTATGCACCACGTAATCAAAGGCAAACGGCGTTACTGAAAAATTAACGGAGAGGGCTTAATTGACTCATTTTAACATGTTTAAGGACCCGATTAAGACCGAAAAAAACATGATGACCCACTTGAGATTGACACACAAATATGAAGACCAAATGAAGGTTTAAACCAACCATTTATTATGTCTATGTTTAAATTTGAAGCTTTCAAGATTTGCTTAATATTAATGAAATCCCCTTTTATATATATTTACTCATTTTAGTACGATGATGGTTGATTTCAAATTATGGCTACATGAATGATTTATCATTAAAAAAATGGTCGAGGGAAATTATACATTCTCTAAAAGGTTATTATTTAAAAAAAAGTGAGTAATTTTACTAATTGATTTAATTAATTTTTCCATTTTATGAAGTGTTTTGTTTGGTTTCACTTTTTTAAAATGTTGGCCGTATACAACCTATTCCTATACAGGTAGAGATAGGGACAGAGGAAGTTACATGGCCCAAATTTATGGTTTAAAGTGTTTTTTATTAAATATGTTAGATTAAATGTTTTATGTTTTAGATAATCCAATAGCTTTTGTCTTTTAAAAAAAAATCAAATACTTAATATTAATGAAATAATTAAATTACTTAATCTTTATTCCTATAAAATTAGTAGTTAATATTAAGGTTTAATCATTTTCGATATCCCTATTTTTGTAGGATCGTCTCAAACAGGTCCTCATATTTTAAAGTCTCTTGGTTAGGTCCTTAATTGTTAAAATTTGAATCAAATTAAACCTTGCCGTTAAATTAGGTAGACGGCGTCAAAAAAATTGCTTCGTGGCTTAGTGACTTGACTGAGTGTTGTTGATGTGGCCATATTGGTTATCTAAGTTGGCTTTTTTTTATTTATTCATTTAAAAAAATTAACTTTAATCAAAACGCAACGTTTTGTGTACAAAAATGTATTTTTTAATTGAGTGAAGAACGTTTTAATTATTTGGGGGAATTTGGAAAATTAAAGGTGATGGACGAGCACCCGAGGAGATAACGAATGAGCGTGTCGCGAGCTCCTTCGAAGCTTCCTCCAGAGATGAACGCAGCGGAAAGTAGACGAAGCTCTAGATTGAGAGCTTACTCGAAGGAAACCGAGAGAATCGAAATCGATTACAGAAACCCTAAAATCTTGAACAACCCTAGAAAAGAGGGAAAACTCAAATTGGACCGATTAAACGGTTCAAACGCAAGATTGATCGGTTCAAAAGCGTTAAACGGTGCAAATGGAGGTTTAATCGGTAGAAATCAAAGAACAAATGGTAAAAAGGGTTTCAATCGGCTAAATGGAGAGAAATGGTTTGAGAAGGAAGAAACCCTAATGTGTGGTTGGAGATTGAAAAAGAAGAACGAAGATGTGATTCTGTGATGAAAAAGAAGTGAGAAAATATGAGAGGATGAAACTTACAGAGAAGATGAAAATCTGAAGACGTGGCTTGCGAGATGGAGAAATGCTCTCGCGAGAGAGAATCAGTGAGAAATGAAATGTTCCTCGTGGCAGTGAAATGAAGAGGTGGTGATGTTGTGTGCGAGACAAAGGAGGACGCGTGGCGAAGAGATGTTGACGCCACTATGCTGAAGCCGATGGGAGTAACGGTGATGGTGTGTGATGAGAGAGAAGCACGATGGAATGGAAAATGAAAGTGAGAGAGGTGCTTGGAAGGTGGCTAGAGGGAGTCTTTGGACTCTCTAGTCTATGACTTTCAAGAGAGAATAGTTTTTGATTCAGAAAACTTAATTCTCATTAATCTCAAAAGTGCATGATACAGTGGTGGAGACAGGTATTTATAGTAACCCATGCTCCTTACAAGCTAACCTATAAAAAAGGTAAAAATACTAAAGAAGGACTACGTCGGGAAGGATTACATCATACCCTCCCTCTTAAAAAAAGATTTGTCCTCAAATCTGGCATCGCCTTATGAAGAAGCTTCACACAGTTTTGGGAGCAAAGCCATGAAGTGGCCTTATTACTTTAGATCTACTTTTCTTCCTCCTGGATCAAACACGAATCTGCAATACACATCAAATATATCTTTGGTTAATATTAATCCAAGAAAAGATTTTCTTTAAAACAAGAGAATAAGCTTTAATACTTTGATTTGTAATCTTTGAAAATTTTAGAAGTCCAAATTCAATTTTGTCTTTAGTTAATGTTTTCTTAANTACATGCTCCACAAACAGCTTCCCCACCAAGGTCTGCAATGAGAAGCTCCAAGAACCAAGTCCAGGAGTCTTTGTTTTCTACCTCAACAACAGCATATGCAATGGGAAGAATTTGTTCATTTCCAACTCTTCCAACTGCTGTTAGTAACTCCCCTCCATACTTTCCATTCAAAAAGCATCCATCTAATCCAATGATGGGTCTACAACTAACGAAGCTATCTTTGCATGCTTTCAAGCATACATAAATGCTATTGAATATACAGTCTTCATTACTATTTTCAACCTTTATTTTGACTGTTGAACCTGGATTTGCTCTCAGAAGTTCATGACCATAATCATAGATTCTTCTATATTATTCCTTGAATGACCCCTCAACATTATCTTTTTCCATGGCTCTTGCCCTAAAAGCCATATTTCTAGAGATTCCTACATTCCATTTCCTACTTACTTTGTCCCTAAGTCCATCACCTTCATATTAGGGTTCTCTCTGACAGATTTTGCCATCCTTTGACTCAACCACTTAGAAGTCATCAACTTCACATTACAAACTGTACTACAGCTATGATCATCAATAACTTTTCTTAGTTGCCATGACTTGGCAGCTGACCTATAGGCACAATAAGCATACCATTTGCATTTACCCTGGCTCCCCAAACATTTTACAGCAACCCTCTTTTTTGTCATTCTTCATGAATTTCAAATTTCTTCCATTACTCAGTGCATAAGTCCTAATGGCCTCTGTAAATTCCTTTTCTCAGTGAAATAGGTTCCCACTTCCCATTTATAATCCGTCAAACTTTTAGGCATGCTAAATGTGGGAAACAAAGTTCTCCGAATGGAATCATCATCGTCCTCATTGTCTGGACCACTATCCAACTCATCTGACACCCACTCAGTGTTAGACAAGCCACGAACATCATGCATGGAATCATTATCAGTTGTCCTTGATGACTCACCTATTGGACTGTCAGGTTGTTCTTCCCTCACATTTCGTTTCAAACTACTAATGTCACACTCAATGGTGACATCAACTAGACTTTCTTCACTCACAGACTCATCTACATCTTCATCCTCACCATGTTCACTCACAGACTCATCCTCACCATCATCTCCAACCTCTTCATGCTCATCATCATCCTCACCCTCATCATCACCCACATGATCATCCTCAATCTCATCCTCTTTTACATCTTGTAGCTCAAAATCATTTACATCATGTACCTCAACCTCCTCTACATCATGTACTTCACCATCCTCCACATGTTCAATTTGTTTTGCAACTTCACAGTCACCCTCCTCCAATTTTGTTCCAACTTGAGCCTCAACCTCACCCTCATAGTGACCCTCCTCCATTTTTGTTCCAACTTCAGGTTGAACATCAGCCTGGCCCTCACCCTCAACCTCATCCTCACAGTGACCCTCCTCCATTTCTATTCCAACTTCAGGCTGAACATCAGCCTCACCCTCACCCTCAACCTCATCCTCACAGTGACCCTTAACATCACCATGAACCTCACCCTCAGGCTCACCCTCCACTTCTCTTGCAACACAACTTCATCAGGCTCACCCTTCACCTCTCTTGCAACATCAACTTCATCATTAACATCACCATCAATCCAATCAATCATTTCTATTATCTCTGGTTCCATGGTATTATGAACCACGTACAAATGAACTTCATCATTTAACCTTGCTATATTTAGCATATGCATAGCACCCCTATCATCAGTCAATAATTCTAACCTATTTGGCACCACTGACTGACCTCCTAAACTGTACCAAAGTTCTTTTATGTCTATATAACCTAAGTCTTTCACTGAAGCTAATATTCCAAAATAGCACCATAGGTCTGGATCACAAGACCATTCTGTTATCTCGCCATCAAATTTAAAATTTCCATTCTCATCACTAACAAAATGGCCACAATGATGGACCACAACTTTAATATGTTCAGCCATGCAATATTATAATTCAACCACAAGCTTTTAACACATGTACATTGGGGGGGAAATATTATTATTTCTCACTATTTACTAACTCAGCAAATAGTCAGACATCAACGACATAGGGGAACAAACTAACATCCCTACAAAGAAAACAATCAGACAGAAAAGGTCGCCACAACTTCTAAACAATTCATAAAGACACTTTTGGGACCACAACACTCTATGCATTTCAACAAACAGTGACATACCAATCTCGGGACCCATCACAGAATAACAGTACCAAATCAACTATAACCTAAACGCACAAACATACCACTATCGGGACCACAGCGAAACAAATTCGGGACCACAACAAACCATAAACAAAGCAACATAACTACATATTCGTAAAGGCCAAAAGCGGAAAACATAGGATACTAACCTTAACTGGCATCCACTTTCAATTCCGTTCCTCCACCACAACGTGATTCTCTTCGTCTTTGCAAATATTTTACAAAGTCCTAATTCTCACACTCACTCACTGCAGCAAAATCTCTAACTCATGAAATCCCTAATTCCCATTTCAGTTTTTCTGTTTAACTTAAAAAAAAAAGCCAATCAACAACAAAATCCCTCATTCCCTGCCACATATATTTATTTTTTTTCATTTTTTTCAAATAACTATTATCCACGTATTTAAATATTTTAAACTGAGTTCATTATCTATGCACCACGTAATCAAAGGCAAACGGCGTTACTGAAAAATTAACGGAGAGGGCTTAATTGACTCATTTTAACATGTTTAAGGACCCGATTAAGACCGAAAAAAACATGATGACCCACTTGAGATTGACACACAAATATGAAGACCAAATGAAGGTTTAAACCAACCATTTATTATGTCTATGTTTAAATTTGAAGCTTTCAAGATTTGCTTAATATTAATGAAATCCCCTTTTATATATATTTACTCATTTTAGTACGATGATGGTTGATTTCAAATTATGGCTACATGAATGATTTATCATTAAAAAAATGGTCGAGGGAAATTATACATTCTCTAAAAGGTTATTATTTAAAAAAAAGTGAGTAATTTTACTAATTGATTTAATTAATTTTTCCATTTTATGAAGTGTTTTGTTTGGTTTCACTTTTTTAAAATGTTGGCCGTATACAACCTATTCCTATACAGGTAGAGATAGGGACAGAGGAAGTTACATGGCCCAAATTTATGGTTTAAAGTGTTTTTTATTAAATATGTTAGATTAAATGTTTTATGTTTTAGATAATCCAATAGCTTTTGTCTTTTAAAAAAAAATCAAATACTTAATATTAATGAAATAATTAAATTACTTAATCTTTATTCCTATAAAATTAGTAGTTAATATTAAGGTTTAATCATTTTCGATATCCCTATTTTTGTAGGATCGTCTCAAACAGGTCCTCATATTTTAAAGTCTCTTGGTTAGGTCCTTAATTGTTAAAATTTGAATCAAATTAAACCTTGCCGTTAAATTAGGTAGACGGCGTCAAAAAAATTGCTTCGTGGCTTAGTGACTTGACTGAGTGTTGTTGATGTGGCACATATTGGTTATCTAAGTTGGCTTTTTTTTATTTATTCATTTAAAAAAATTAACTTTAATCAAAACGCAACGTTTTGTGTACAAAAAATGTATTTTTTAATTGAGTGAAGAACGTTTTAATTATTTGGGGGAATTTGGAAAATTAAAAGGTGATGGACGAGCACCCGAGGAGATGACGAATGAGCGTGTCGCGAGCTCCTTCGAAGCTTCCTCCAGAGATGAACGCAGCGGAAAGTAGACGAAGCTCTAGATTGAGAGCTTACTCGAAGGAAACCGAGAGAATCGAAATCGATTACAGAAAACCCTAAAATCTTGAACAAACCCTAGAAAAGAGGGAAAACTCAAATTGGACCGATTAAACGGTTCAAACGCAAGATTGATCGGTTCAAAAGCGTTTAAACGGTGCAAATGGAGGTTTAATCGGTAGAAATCAAAGAACAAATGGTAAAAAGGGTTTCAATCGGCTAAATGGAGAGAAATGGTTTGAGAAGGAAGAAACCCTAATGTGTGGTTGGAGATTGAAAAAGAAGAACGAAGATGTGATTCTGTGATGAAAAAGAAGTGAGAAAATATGAGAGGATGAAACTTACAGAGAAGATGAAAATCTGAAGACGTGGCTTGCGAGATGGAGAAATGCTCTCGCGAGAGAGAATCAGTGAGAAATGAAATGTTCCTCGTGGCAGTGAAATGAAGAGGTGGTGATGTTGTGTGCGAGACAAAGGAGGACGCGTGGCGAAGAGATGTTGACGCCACTATGCTGAAGCCGATGGGAGTAACGGTGATGGTGTGTGATGAGAGAGAAGCACGATGGAATGGAAAATGAAAGTGAGAGAGGTGCTTGGAAGGTGGCTAGAGGGAGTCTTTGGACTCTCTAGTCTATGACTTTCAAGAGAGAATAGTTTTTGATTCAGAAAACTTAATTCTCATTAATCTCAAAAGTGCATGATACAGTGGTGGAGACAGGTATTTATAGTAACCCATGCTCCTTACAAGCTAACCTATAAAAAAGGTAAAAATACTAAAGAAGGACTACGTCGGGAAGGATTACATCATACCCTCCCTCTTAAAAAAAGATTTGTCCTCAAATCTGGCATCGCCTTATGAAGAAGCTTCACACAGTTTTGGGAGCAAAGCCATGAAGTGGCCTTATTACTTTAGATCTACTTTTCTTCCTCCTGGATCAAACACGAATCTGCAATACACATCAAATATATCTTTGGTTAATATTAATCCAAGAAAAGAATTTTCTTTAAAAACAAGAGAATAAGAACTTTAATACTTTGATTTGTAATCTTTGAAAATTTTAGAAGTCCAAATTCAATTTTGTCTTTAGTTAATTGTTTTCTTAAAGATAACAATAACTCAAGATTTGAATTGTCATATTTTGAAAATGTTTTCATAGAATATATAATGACAATTGGTTTGAAAGAGAAGTCAATATTTAAAGAATTAACCATGATTGGAAAAGAAGTAAAGATTTGAAAACCTTCCCTTTTAGGTTCCATAGTCTTGGAAAGAATAGAATTTGTCATCAGCAACAATTTCTCCTTTTCTGTCTTCTCTCTTTCTTGCCTTTCTCTCTTTTCTTCTTTTCTCTCTTTTTCTTTTCTTTCTTCTTCTTTTCTTTTCTCTTCTTCTCTTCTTCTCTCTTCTTCTCTTCTTAATTCCTCTCTTCTTCTCTCTTCTTTTTTCTCGTTTTCTTTTCTCTCTCTCTTCTCTTCTTCTTTCCTTTCTTCCTCTTCCTTTCTCTCAATCTCTCTTTCTCTTTTCTTATTCTTGAGCTCTTTAAGTCTTGCCCCAAATTCTAATTCTCTACGAAGAAACCCATGATCATTTAAATGCTCAAGAAATAATTTTCCAGTATCAATGCAATCCCTAATTAGTTCTAGGTTTCTTTTAATGCTTGAAGGCACAAACTTTCTTCTCATGCAAGCTTTTAAATCATGCCAATTATGTATGGAGGACTTTCTACCTTTCCTAACATGATATTGTCTTTCATCCCACCACTCACTTGCATGCTCTTCTAACTTAGAGAGATATATGCTAAGGANAATGACCCCTCAACATTATCTTTTTCCATGGCTCTTGCCCTAAAAGCCATATTTCTAGAGATTCCTACATTCCATTTCCTACTTACTTTGTCCCTAAGTCCATCACCTTCATATTAGGGTTCTCTCTGACAGATTTTGCCATCCTTTGACTCAACCACTTAGAAGTCATCAACTTCACATTACAAACTGTACTACAGCTATGATCATCAATAACTTTTCTTAGTTGCCATGACTTGGCAGCTGACCTATAGGCACAATAAGCATACCATTTGCATTTACCCTGGCTCCCCAAACATTTTACAGCAACCCTCTTTTTTGTCATTCTTCATGAATTTCAAATTTCTTCCATTACTCAGTGCATAAGTCCTAATGGCCTCTGTAAATTCCTTTTCTCAGTGAAATAGGTTCCCACTTCCCATTTATAATCCGTCAAACTTTTAGGCATGCTAAATGTGGGAAACAAAGTTCTCCGAATGGAATCATCATCGTCCTCATTGTCTGGACCACTATCCAACTCATCTGACACCCACTCAGTGTTAGACAAGCCACGAACATCATGCATGGAATCATTATCAGTTGTCCTTGATGACTCACCTATTGGACTGTCAGGTTGTTCTTCCCTCACATTTCGTTTCAAACTACTAATGTCACACTCAATGGTGACATCAACTAGACTTTCTTCACTCACAGACTCATCTACATCTTCATCCTCACCATGTTCACTCACAGACTCATCCTCACCATCATCTCCAACCTCTTCATGCTCATCATCATCCTCACCCTCATCATCACCCACATGATCATCCTCAATCTCATCCTCTTTTACATCTTGTAGCTCAAAATCATTTACATCATGTACCTCAACCTCCTCTACATCATGTACTTCACCATCCTCCACATGTTCAATTTGTTTTGCAACTTCACAGTCACCCTCCTCCAATTTTGTTCCAACTTGAGCCTCAACCTCACCCTCATAGTGACCCTCCTCCATTTTTGTTCCAACTTCAGGTTGAACATCAGCCTGGCCCTCACCCTCAACCTCATCCTCACAGTGACCCTCCTCCATTTCTATTCCAACTTCAGGCTGAACATCAGCCTCACCCTCACCCTCAACCTCATCCTCACAGTGACCCTTAACATCACCATGAACCTCACCCTCAGGCTCACCCTCCACTTCTCTTGCAACACAACTTCATCAGGCTCACCCTTCACCTCTCTTGCAACATCAACTTCATCATTAACATCACCATCAATCCAATCAATCATTTCTATTATCTCTGGTTCCATGGTATTATGAACCACGTACAAATGAACTTCATCATTTAACCTTGCTATATTTAGCATATGCATAGCACCCCTATCATCAGTCAATAATTCTAACCTATTTGGCACCACTGACTGACCTCCTAAACTGTACCAAAGTTCTTTTATGTCTATATAACCTAAGTCTTTCACTGAAGCTAATATTCCAAAATAGCACCATAGGTCTGGATCACAAGACCATTCTGTTATCTCGCCATCAAATTTAAAATTTCCATTCTCATCACTAACAAAATGGCCACAATGATGGACCACAACTTTAATATGTTCAGCCATGCAATATTATAATTCAACCACAAGCTTTTAACACATGTACATTGGGGGGGAAATATTATTATTTCTCACTATTTACTAACTCAGCAAATAGTCAGACATCAACGACATAGGGGAACAAACTAACATCCCTACAAAGAAAACAATCAGACAGAAAAGGTCGCCACAACTTCTAAACAATTCATAAAGACACTTTTGGGACCACAACACTCTACACATTTCAACAAACAGTGACATACCAATCTCGGGACCCATAACCCATACCAATCTCGGGACCCATCACAGAATAACAGTACCAAATCAACTATAACCTAAACGCACAAACATACCACTATCGGGACCACAGCGAAACAAATTCGGGACCACAACAAAACATAAACAAAGCAACATAACTACATATTCGTAAAGGCCAAAAGCGGAAAACATAGGATACTAACCTTAACTGGCATCCACTTTCAATTCCGTTCCTCCACCACAACGTGATTCTCTTCGTCTTTGCAAATATTTTACAAAGTCCTAATTCTCACACTCACTCACTGCAGCAAAATCTCTAACTCATGAAATCCCTAATTCCCATTTCAGTTTTTCTGTTTAACTTAAAAAAAAAAGCCAATCAACAACAAAATCCCTCATTCCCTGCCACATATATTTATTTTTTTTCATTTTTTTCAAATAACTATTATCCACGTATTTAAATATTTTAAACTGAGTTCATTATCTATGCACCACGTAATCAAAGGCAAACGGCGTTACTGAAAAATTAACGGAGAGGGCTTAATTGACTCATTTTAACATGTTTAAGGACCCGATTAAGACCGAAAAAAACATGATGACCCACTTGAGATTGACACACAAATATGAAGACCAAATGAAGGTTTAAACCAACCATTTATTATGTCTATGTTTAAATTTGAAGCTTTCAAGATTTGCTTAATATTAATGAAATCCCCTTTTATATATATTTACTCATTTTAGTACGATGATGGTTGATTTCAAATTATGGCTACATGAATGATTTATCATTAAAAAAATGGTCGAGGGAAATTATACATTCTCTAAAAGGTTATTATTTAAAAAAAAGTGAGTAATTTTACTAATTGATTTAATTAATTTTTCCATTTTATGAAGTGTTTTGTTTGGTTTCACTTTTTTAAAATGTTGGCCGTATACAACCTATTCCTATACAGGTAGAGATAGGGACAGAGGAAGTTACATGGCCCAAATTTATGGTTTAAAGTGTTTTTTATTAAATATGTTAGATTAAATGTTTTATGTTTTAGATAATCCAATAGCTTTTGTCTTTTAAAAAAAAATCAAATACTTAATATTAATGAAATAATTAAATTACTTAATCTTTATTCCTATAAAATTAGTAGTTAATATTAAGGTTTAATCATTTTCGATATCCCTATTTTTGTAGGATCGTCTCAAACAGGTCCTCATATTTTAAAGTCTCTTGGTTAGGTCCTTAATTGTTAAAATTTGAATCAAATTAAACCTTGCCGTTAAATTAGGTAGACGGCGTCAAAAAAATTGCTTCGTGGCTTAGTGACTTGACTGAGTGTTGTTGATGTGGCACATATTGGTTATCTAAGTTGGCTTTTTTTTATTTATTCATTTAAAAAAATTAACTTTAATCAAAACGCAACGTTTTGTGTACAAAAAATGTATTTTTTAATTGAGTGAAGAACGTTTTAATTATTTGGGGGAATTTGGAAAATTAAAAGGTGATGGACGAGCACCCGAGGAGATGACGAATGAGCGTGTCGCGAGCTCCTTCGAAGCTTCCTCCAGAGATGAACGCAGCGGAAAGTAGACGAAGCTCTAGATTGAGAGCTTACTCGAAGGAAACCGAGAGAATCGAAATCGATTACAGAAAACCCTAAAATCTTGAACAAACCCTAGAAAAGAGGGAAAACTCAAATTGGACCGATTAAACGGTTCAAACGCAAGATTGATCGGTTCAAAAGCGTTTAAACGGTGCAAATGGAGGTTTAATCGGTAGAAATCAAAGAACAAATGGTAAAAAGGGTTTCAATCGGCTAAATGGAGAGAAATGGTTTGAGAAGGAAGAAACCCTAATGTGTGGTTGGAGATTGAAAAAGAAGAACGAAGATGTGATTCTGTGATGAAAAAGAAGTGAGAAAATATGAGAGGATGAAACTTACAGAGAAGATGAAAATCTGAAGACGTGGCTTGCGAGATGGAGAAATGCTCTCGCGAGAGAGAATCAGTGAGAAATGAAATGTTCCTCGTGGCAGTGAAATGAAGAGGTGGTGATGTTGTGTGCGAGACAAAGGAGGACGCGTGGCGAAGAGATGTTGACGCCACTATGCTGAAGCCGATGGGAGTAACGGTGATGGTGTGTGATGAGAGAGAAGCACGATGGAATGGAAAATGAAAGTGAGAGAGGTGCTTGGAAGGTGGCTAGAGGGAGTCTTTGGACTCTCTAGTCTATGACTTTCAAGAGAGAATAGTTTTTGATTCAGAAAACTTAATTCTCATTAATCTCAAAAGTGCATGATACAGTGGTGGAGACAGGTATTTATAGTAACCCATGCTCCTTACAAGCTAACCTATAAAAAAGGTAAAAATACTAAAGAAGGACTACGTCGGGAAGGATTACATCATACCCTCCCTCTTAAAAAAAGATTTGTCCTCAAATCTGGCATCGCCTTATGAAGAAGCTTCACACAGTTTTGGGAGCAAAGCCATGAAGTGGCCTTATTACTTTAGATCTACTTTTCTTCCTCCTGGATCAAACACGAATCTGCAATACACATCAAATATATCTTTGGTTAATATTAATCCAAGAAAAGAATTTTCTTTAAAAACAAGAGAATAAGAACTTTAATACTTTGATTTGTAATCTTTGAAAATTTTAGAAGTCCAAATTCAATTTTGTCTTTAGTTAATTGTTTTCTTAAAGATAACAATAACTCAAGATTTGAATTGTCATATTTTGAAAATGTTTTCATAGAATATATAATGACAATTGGTTTGAAAGAGAAGTCAATATTTAAAGAATTAACCATGATTGGAAAAGAAGTAAAGATTTGAAAACCTTCCCTTTTAGGTTCCATAGTCTTGGAAAGAATAGAATTTGTCATCAGCAACAATTTCTCCTTTTCTGTCTTCTCTCTTTCTTGCCTTTCTCTCTTTTCTTCTTTTCTCTCTTTTTCTTTTCTTTCTTCTTCTTTTCTTTTCTCTTCTTCTCTTCTTCTCTCTTCTTCTCTTCTTAATTCCTCTCTTCTTCTCTCTTCTTTTTTCTCGTTTTCTTTTCTCTCTCTCTTCTCTTCTTCTTTCCTTTCTTCCTCTTCCTTTCTCTCAATCTCTCTTTCTCTTTTCTTATTCTTGAGCTCTTTAAGTCTTGCCCCAAATTCTAATTCTCTACGAAGAAACCCATGATCATTTAAATGCTCAAGAAATAATTTTCCAGCATCAATGCAATCCCTAATTAGTTCTAGGTTTCTTTTAATGCTTGAAGGCACAAACTTTCTTCTCATGCAAGCTTTTAAATCATGCNAGGAGATTAAACTGTCAATAAATATAAATGTCAAAGCAAATATAACAGTAAAAGCACAATAAGGTTTGGAGAAAAGTGATTACATACTTAGGTGGAATTGCAATCAAGTATTTAAATGCGTCTACATTTATCTCCTTAATTTTCCTCATTTCAGCCTCCCATAGTTGTAGATATATGGCTGTTGCTGCCCTCCACATCAGACGTTTAAGGTCTTTTCCAGGAAATTTCTTTCTGAAGTTGGAATACAAATGTCTAACATAATCTTTGGTCTACCCTAGGTAGAAGATCTTGAATTGCTGGCGAAAGTCCCTACAATTTCAAATACTCATGTCAGCTGACTTATTTGTGATGTAGGTTGTAATTAACATTTGTTATGAGCGACTGACCTTTTGTTGGTCTGAAATAAATGTACATGCTCCACAAACAACTTCCCCACCAAGGTCTGCAATGAGAAGCTCCAAGAACCAAGTCCAGGAGTCTTTGTTTTCTACCTCAACAACAACATATGCAATGGGAAGAATTTGTTCATTTCCATATCTTCCAACTGTTGTTAGTAACTCCCCTCCATACTTGCCTTTCAAAAAGCATCCATCTAATCCAATTATTGGTCTACAACTAACGAAGCTATCTTTGCATGCTTTCAAGCATACATAAATTCTATTGAATATACACTCTTCATTACTATTTTCAACCTTTATTTTGACTGTTGAACCTGGATTTGCTCTCAGAAGTTCATGACCATAATTATAGATTCTTCTATATTGTTCCTTGAATGACCCCTCAACATTATCTTTTTCCATGGCTCTTGCCCTAAAAGCCATATTTCTAGAGATTCCTACATTCCATTTCCTACTTAATTTGTCCCTAATGTCCATCACCTTCATATTAGTGTTCTCTCTGACAGATTTTTCCATCCTTTGACTCAACCACTTAGAAGTCATCAACTTCACATTACAAACTGTACTACAGCTATGATCATCAATAACTTTTCTTAGCTGCCATGACTTGGCAGCTGACCTGTAGGAACAATAAGCATACCATTTTCATTTACCCTGGCCCCCCAAACATTTTACAACAACCCTCCTTTTGTCATTCTTCATGAATTTCAAATTTCTTCCATTACTCAGTGCATAAGTCCTAATGGCCTCTGTAAATTCCTTTTTCTCAGTGAAATAGGTTTCCACTTCCCATTTATAATCCGTCAAACTTTTAGGCATGCTAAATGTGGGAAACAAAGTTCCCCGAATGGAATCATCATCGTCCTCACTGTCTGGACCACTATCCAACTCATCTGACACCCACTCAGTGTCAGACAAGCCACAAACATCATGCATGGAATCATTATCAGTTGTCCTTGATGACTTACCTACTGGACTGCCAGGTTGTTCTTCCCTCACATTTCGTTTCAAACTACCAATGTCACACTCAATGGTGACATCAACTAGACTTTCTTCACTCACAGACTCATCTACATCTTCATCCTCACCATGTTCACTCACAGACTCATCCTCATCATCATCTCCAGCCTCTTCATGCTCACCATCATCTCCAGCCTCATCCTCACCCTCATCATCAACCACATGATCATCCTAAATCTCATCCTCTTCTACATCTTGCATCTCAAAATCATTTACAACATGTACCTCAACCTCCTCTACATCATGTACTTCACCATCCTCCACATGTTCAATTTGTTTTGCAACTTCACAGTCACCCTCCTCCATTTCTGTTCCAACTTAAGGCTGAACATCAGCCTCACCCTCACCCTCAACCTCATCCTCACAGTGACCCTCAACATCACCATGAACCTCACCCTCAGGCTCACCCTCCACTTCTCTTGCAACATCAACTTCATCAGGCTCACCCTCCACCTCTCTTGCAACACCATGAACCTCATCCTCAGGCTCACCCTCCACTTGTCTTACAACATCAACTTCATCAGGCTCACCCTCCACCTCTCTTGCAACATCAACTTCATCATTAACATCACCACCAACCCCATCACCATTAACCCAATCAATCATTTCTATTATCTGTGGTTCCATGGTATTATGAACCACGTACAAATGAACTTCATCATTTAACCTTACTATATTCAGCATATGCATAACATCCCTATCATCAGTCAATAATTCTAACATATCTGGCACCACTGACTGACCTCCTAAACTGTACCAAAGTTATTTTATGTCTATATAACCTAAGTCTTTCACTGAAGCTAATATTCCAAAATAGCACCACAGGTCTGGATCACAAGACCATTCTGCTATCTCGCCATCAAATTTAAAATTTTCATTTTCATCACTAACAAAATGGCCACAATGATGGACCACAACTTTAATATGTTCAGCCATGCAATATTATAATTCAACCACAAGCTTTTAACACCTGTACATTGGGGGAGAAATATTATTATTTCTCACTATTTACTAACTAAGCAAACAGTCGGACATCAACGAGACAAGGGAACAAACTAACATCCCCACTAAGGAAACACTCAGACAGAAAAGGTCACCACAACTTCTAAACAATTCATAAAGACACTTTTGGGACCACAACACTCTACACATTTCAACAAACAGTGACATACCAATCTCGGGACCCATAACCCATACCAATCTCGGGACCCATCACAGAATAACAGTACCAAATCAACTATAACCTAAACGCACAAACATACCACTATCGGGACCATAGCGAAACAAATTCGGGACCACAACAAAGCATAAACAAAGCAACATAACTACATATTTGTAAAGGCGAAAAGCGGAAAACATAGGATACTAACCTTAACTGGCATCCACTTTCAATTTCGTTCCTCCACCACCACGTGATTGTCTTCGTCTTTGCAAAGTCGACCCAACCCTAATTCTCACACTCACTCACCACAACAAAATCCCTAACTCATGAAATCCCTAATTCCCATTTCAGTTTTTCTGTTTAACATAAAAAAAAGCCAATCAACAACAAAATCCCTCATTCCCTGCCACACATATTTATTTTTTTCATTTTTTTCATATAACTATTATCCACGTATTTAAATATTTTAAACTGAGTTCATTATCTGTGCACCACGTAATCAAAGGCAAACGGCGTTACTGAAAAATTAACGGAGAGGGCTTAATTGGCTCATTTTAACAAGTTTAAGGACCCGATTGAGACCGAGAAAAACATGATGACCCACTTGAGATTGACACACAAATATGAGGACCAAACGAGGGTTTAAACTTAATCTTAACTATTGAACTATGTAAAACTATTGTGTGTATTAGAATAAGCCCTATTGGAAGGCTAAGTAGGTTTTCATCCCCCACAAACAAGGTTAATGTTCCAACCTCAAGTCTGTTTAGATAATATTGTTAGGATCAATTACTATATTTAAGATATTGTTTACTTTGGAGTGTAGAGTTATTGTCACATTTTTTTCCTTAAAACATGTTTCAAAAAGTTAAAAGAGGAAAATATATTTAAATGTTGTTGATCTTGACTCCTAAATCATGTGAAACTATTAAATGCTTACAAAACAAAAATAGTATTTTTTTTTCTTCTATGGAAAGATATAAAATGGTATAAATATTCTTGTTCCTAAGATAACAAATACTAATATACATCTTAAAAATAATAAACAATTTCTTTAGTAAAAAAAAGTCATTTTTTGTGTATTTATTGTAACAACCATTATATAAATTATAGTTTACAACAAGGGTGAAAAACCACACTAAAATACAACTGTTTTTTTATTTTTATTTTTTATATTAGCAATATTATCTTAATACTTGTTATATTTTTACTTCATTTCTCAATTCATAATGGCTAAAATGGCATTCGAGATCCTAACTTTCTTTTAATCAGCAACAAAAATTCAAACCCGCCACATAAGTACAAAAAAGGCACCTATTAACATGTGAATATAACAAACAATGCTTATACTTATTACAACAACATTGAACCAAAAGCAAACACACAAGTTCACCTATACTTAATCATTCCAACAATGTACTACATCATCCTTCATCTATGGATCCAATTTTTGCAATTGATCATGAACTTATTTTTATTTGTATATAATTATTTAAATTTGAAGATGATTGTCTTTTTTGTATTTAATTATGTCATTATTTTTATTGATATATATATATATATATATATATATATATATATATATTAATATATATTAATAATAGAATGCAATACATTTTAGAAGAAAATAAAGTATTGAAATATTTAATTAAAGACGAATTGAAAATTGATTTTAATATTTTTAAAATAATATACTTAACTGGATGACATTAATAAAAATAAAATTAAATAGATACATTAAATTAATTTTTAGGATCTTTTAATATCGTGTCAATCAATATAGGTACAATCTTTATTAAAGTCTTGAAGGTCTTCTTCTAGGGTTGGTGATGATAAATATCTTGTTTAGATGAATAGTTCAATGTTTTTCCATATATATTCACATATCACATATAGTAGTAGAAGGTGAGTTTCTTTTCAATGCTGATCATTTGTGCAACATTAGTATAATTTTTTATTTCAACTAAATCATGCAAAATTTTCTTATTAACCACTTTTACTAGATGATAGTTGATCGCAATGACTTGTTTGAAGTTTCCACACTTTATAAGTTAGGTTATGTTATGTAACAATTGATTAAATGTCTAGTTGTGTTGGATTAACATCATTCTTGGGTTGCTAGATCTAGAGGTAAGATCAAAGTCAGTTGGACTTTCCATGATGCTAGCCCTTTAGATAGGTCTTTTGAAGTACATTATTGCTTATGTATAAGGAATGTGGGTTTGTACTTGTGAAAGATGTTGTAGTAGGTGGATTTAGAAGACTAAGTATTTATTCAATTGACCTTGAAAACTTAGTATACAATTCAATAATTTTATTAATAGGAAATTCATACTTACAATTTATCATTTATAGGATATCAAAATACATTGATATTTGAGCAATATCATACTTAATCACACATTCCTTAATGATTCTCGATTTTTGAAAGTACAACTTCTTAATGGAAGTATTGTTTAGAATTTTCAAACTTGTGCAAATTTTGTCCTTCAAGAGGGTAAAACTGTAGTTATATGGTATCTGAAATAGTTTTGGAGTTTGATATTGAAAATGCATATTGTCTTCATAGTGCTTGATTTCTCCATTTGCAAATAAAGAGACTAGGTGGGAGTTGGAATAGTTTCTCCATCCTCAATGATGCCAAAGTGTTCCATCTAAAGATGATGAGTGTCAAAGTTTGATGTTTAGAGAGAAAAGGTTTAGTTGGGTTCTTTACCAGATGAATTATGGCAGTTTATGATTAAAGTATGGTGTGTGATGGTATTCAAAGGGTTAAAGCAGGTGTTATTTCACTAGTGAAAAAATATAGAACAATGATAACTTATTACAATGATATAACCCGCCTTCATAAAAAGTGGTGTGATGATATTTTTGTAATAAATGTCAAACTAATTATGATGAGTGTAACACACTTGTCACAATAATTCACTTACTATGTTATTTTTAATTTTAACTAACATATTAAATGCTTACTATGTCAAGTGTAACACCACTCATAAATAATTGGAGCATTGACATTTTTGTAATAATAGCGAAATTTATTATGCCAGTTAACACTGAAACTGACATGGTAAGTACTTACTACGTATGTTCAATATATAATCATCATAATAACTTATTTGCTATGTTAGTTTTAACTTTAACTAACATAGCACCCTAACTTCTTCTCTTTTATCTTTTCTTCAACAATGAAACCCTAAACTCTTACAATGAAACTAATCAAGCTCTAATTCACCATCCTATTCATGCTCAAATTTATGCTCTGATTCGCACTCTCGCTTGTTCTCTCATTCATTCTTCTTCTAGTTGTTCGTGTCATGTCTTGGTTTGTAGTTCATGGTATGGTTCATGGCCTAGTTCATGGTTTGATTCATGCTCTAGTTTATGCACTAATTCGTGCCTTCTCATCATTCACGCTCATTCATTCATTTGAGCATGTTTTAAATTTTCATCTTTTTGCTTTGAAGTTATAAAGTTATTATGTGTTTGATAAGATGCGACATGACTACTTACATTTTTGGAAGAAAACTAAAGGAAAAAGTGTGATTGGATCAAGAAAATTCAAAAGAGATAAGTTTATGGTAAAACCAATTGAAAATCCCCACTTTGCTTTCCCATTATAATCTAATAAAGCATTGTTATGTTAAGTTTTCATAAATGAGGGGGATATTGTTGAGACAAAATCAAACAAAATCAGAATGTCCAACAACCTATGTTTTGAAATTTATCAAACAATACTCAAAGAAATATTGATGTAAAAAGAAATGTTCAAACAATTGGGTTTGCCTAATAGACAAGTGCTTAACCAACAAAATCATTTATCTTAATCACTAAGACAAAATAAAAATAAGAGTAACTATACCCCATATCTTAAACACTCTGATAATAAAAATAGCGTTTGGTGCAAATGTATATTCTAAAAGCTATCGAAACTATAAATAGAACACACCATATCGATAGTCATCCTATTAAGCAAAACACTAGCTCAAAACCTAAGTTAAATGATATAAAACTTTTGATAGAGTATCTATACCCCATAGCGTTTGAACTAAATGACACATGTATGATCTAACATCCAAACACCAACCTCGTTTGAATAAAAAGAAAAAGTTACACAAACACTCTCATAAGATTAGCGTCTAATGAAGAATCCTTTTATAATGCCTAAAGCCAAGAATTGAAGTAATGCTTTATAGACCAAACTATTTAAATGAATTAGAAAATCATAAAAAATGTCTAAGAAAAAGTATCTCTCATTGAAATCTCTCAATAGACTATATCAAAAAAATAAGCTAGCTTCTTATGGAAACAAAAGTCTAACTCTTATATAACATTAAGGATAAAAGAGATGTCTCATTCAATAAAATGTTATACAAAGCAAAGCCTTCCATAGAAAATATCTTATAGTAAGTGACCATCAAAATGCTTCAGCCTTGAGAAAACATCTTATGCTTAGATGAATACACATTTTTCTTTCCAAACGATGCATTTATTAATGAAGTGAAAAATGATAAAATATCTTGAACACGCTACACTATTTAACACTTATCAACGTTCAAAACATTTAATGCGTGTACATAAAAGTACTTCGATACTTGTATATTTTGTTTCTTGATATCCGCACAGATCAATAAAGCAGAAAGATATGAACAAAATCACGACACCTAAGAAAAAGACGTTATGAGAGAGAAAGAACATTTTGAGAATGTTTTCTTGAAGCCATTTGCTTTGTCACATCATAGAAGCTAAAAAAAACTATAGAAAAAGCTTTGCTATCCTACAATATAGGCTTGAGACTAACCAAGCTACTTGAAAGTATATTAAGCCTATCTTGATGGTCAACTCAATATCCAATGACTATCTCACAAAGTAATATATAAAGAAGAACAATCTAAGAGAAAGTGTTATTGGAAAATGTAGAAGAGAGGAAAGGTGAAAAAGATTGAGTAAATGAAGAAATACATTCAAGAATGATCTACTCTACTTCACCTCATTGCATATACAATCTAATGCTTTCCAAATCAAAAATATGATGAAGACATGAAAAGTTGAAGAAGAAAGGAAAAGAAGCGAGAAATGAGAAAGAAAGAAAGAGAGCACACACAAAAGAGATCATAACATTTCAACTATTATCTATCTTAACTCTTGTCTATCTCAACTCTTACATCATCTGATGATCTTCAACTTGGGAGAAATTGATGAAAGCAAGCTTAAGCAATATTAAGAAGAATCTATCATCACATCTCGCTATCTACTACATTTCTAGACCTACAACTTTGAAGCTCTTGGAATGAAGAAAAAAGTAGAAGCTGAAGAAGAGAGAAGAAAAGAAAAAAGGACTGCATGCATCAGAAATATGGTTACACCACTATGCTTTAAGAATATACCATTTGATGCCTTTCAAGCTCAAAGGAACAACCTCATCAGTTATCAAACTATGCCTCAATACCTTTATCCTCTCTTAAAGAGTTACTCAAGTCTATAACTAAACAAGATTTCAGATTGTATAATACTGAAAATGTATTCTCTCATTAAGAGTTGCTTATTTGTTTCTTTGGAAGAATCCGATAGTGGATCTGTTGTAAATTCTGAAGAGAATTAAAACACTTGCAACTAGTCAAGTTAGACTAGGGGAACCAAGAGTGGTTGATAATACTCGAATGTTAGGAGTGACAAATAACACTCAACCAAGAGTGGGTAAAGTCGAACCAAATGTGTTGTCTAAGGGTGCCAAGAGTGGAAGATAATACTCAACCAGGAGTGACTCGAAACCAGAAGTGGTGTAAGAATACTCGTACTAGTGAGCATTAACTAAGGGAACCAAGAGTGATTTATAATACTCAGGCTAGTCGTGTTGACTAGGGGACCAAAAACGGTGTAAGAATACTCAACTAGGAGTGGGTTAAACTCGTTGTAATTTTTTATAAGATTAATGAAACATTTTAAGAGTTCTTAAGGGAGAATTGGATGTAGTTTAAGATTTTGTGAACCAGTATAAAAACTTTGTCTTATTGCTTTCTTACTTCAAATACTATTGTTAAGTTTCCTATGTCATCGTTTGAAAGAATTTCTATTTACTTATCTTACATACACAATGTCTAAACATATTTCACTTTTACATACTATTATTACAAATCATTAGATGCTACTTTGTAAAAATATTTTAAAAATACTATTCACCTCTCTATAGTGTTTTCCTATGTACTTCATATATGACTTTAGTTTAGGATTTTATTTATTTATTTTTGGGTATGAATATGATTGGAATCTGGTTTGGTTAGTGACAAAGACATCTTGTAAAAGTGATTAGCATACTTGAGTTTGACCTCTAAGATTGGCGGGATGAAATGAGCCTTGAGCAAAGCTTTTTATTTCAGGTTGTTTCTATTTTTGTTTCTAAGTTTTGAATATCATTTTCTTATCCAAGAGCATTTTGGATTTAATGATTGAACTGAGGGAGAGAACATGTTCTCTTTATACTTACATGTGGCTAGATTTGGCTATTTTAATAATAATAAAAAAAGAATTGTGTCTTCTATTGAATGCTTAATTAAATTGTTTTATTTAGTTTGTAACTTTCATACAAAGTTTTTTTTTTTTCGTACAAAGCAATATTGGTATATCTCATAGTTCTTCGTATATCTTTTGGAGTATTTTTTTAAGCATATTTGATTAGTTACAAGTTTATTTTTTGTGGATGTACCAAATTGGAAGGAGATTTTGTCATATGACTTTGGTTTATTAGACACAGTTCTGACAAATGCTAAGGATAATTGATGAAGATTAGGAAACAATGACTGAGTTTCAAGAATTTTATCCACAAGCTGAAGGAGAAGGTTTTGGAAGAATATTTTGATCTCCTATATATTTTTGAAGATGATGTTGAGTCTTTGCTTCTCTGCTACAACTCGCAAGTTGTGTTTAATAAAAACAAATGCATGACTAGTGCGGTCAAAATGAGTTATAAACCCACGAGACAAACCCGGCTCACCACGGGTTTGAGCCGTGTTGGGTTTGAAAAAAATGTAATTTTTTATGCGGGCTAGTTTTTAACCTGGCTCACTTAGAACCCGACTCACCAGGTTGAATTTGTGGTGAGCCGGGTTGACTCACCGACCCACCTAATTTAATTTAATTATTTATTATTTTGTGTTTCAATATTATTAGTTAGCATTGTTTTATTATATTATAGATTGTGATAAAGAAGAAGATGTTTCAAGAGAGAAAAATATTATAAATTTATTTATTCAAGACCATAATATTATAAATGGAAAAGTGATATAAAAATTATCAATATTTAAAACTTGTTTATTCACCTTTTATACATGTTTTTGGATTACGCTTATATTGTATGATACTTTTTTATTTATTTTGAATTGTCTTTGGAGTTTAACATCATTTTAGTGTAATTTATATTCGAATTAAAAAAAATGTAATTTTTTTATTTAAAAAAAACTTATAATCTAATGAGCTAGTGAGTCAATCCATTTAACCTACCAACCTGTGGTGGGTCGGGCTAAGTTTAAAATTTTTTCATCCCGCTAATAAGTGAGCCAAGTTGGGTTGGCTCACTAAGTGACCAACCCGTGGTGAACCGGACCGGATCGAATTGAGTTACTCGTTTTGACAGCTCTGTGCATGACTAATTAATGTTATTGTTAATTCTTTTAGTGTTTTTTGTTTCATTAAATTTTAAAAAGTATTAAATATAATATTTTCAACTTATTGATGTATACAGGACAGTTTAAAAAATATCACGTATTACTTTCTAATTCAAAAATATGTTTATTTTGATATCTTTAACTAAAATATTAGGCAAACTAATCGAGTTTGGTTATATTTTAGTTAACATAGTTTAAAAAATCTTAATATAGTATTTTGTTTTAAGAAATTATTTTAATTGCTTTTAAATATAATTATTTTTAAAGTTATATTTAATAACTTGGTTCAACTATTTTTTATGTTTAGAATTGGTGGTTGGGTAAGTAGATTTTTTTTCAAATGTAGTACGTGAGTGATATGTTTTAGATTTAAATGAAGAAGAATCGTCCACTCATTTGAAATTTGATAACTATGCGCTTTTTTTTAACATTGGTTAAATTATAATTGATTTTGTGTTAACAGGTAGCAAAACTGTAGAGATGTCTAAATATTTATGTGAGTTTCAATCACTATTAAGCAGTTGAAATGAAAACAAATAATTAAAAAAAGTGATACGATCTTGTCGAGAAAAAGAAAACGATTTTTTTAAAAAAATTTGAATTCTCAATAGATACAACAAAAATAAATCAGAGAAAAACGCGTATAAAATCGAGATGGGACGCCACAATGTAGCAGATTGATAACTTAAATGAAGATTCACAACAAAAATATTAATCTTTGATAAGAATTACAGTTCTAATCCATGAACCAAAAGAATCATTTTTCTAAAAAATGAAAATGAATCTATTATGACTCAAAAGTGTTTATACATGTTTTGGTACATCTATATATAAATACAAAAGTTTAAGAAAACCTAGAAACCCTAAAATAAATTCCAAATCCAAAAACACATAAAAATAATAAAAAAACGAATATTATACGTAGACTTTCGCCTAGTGAATCCCTCACGCTCAACGAATTTAATATGTAAAATTAAAATAACATTACAATTTATTTAATTTTCTAAATTATTCTTCAATTATGCTCATGATCTTCATTTTCTTTAAATTCCCTCCTTCATGGAACATTATAAGATTCAAGGAGACGTGTTTTGATATTAGACCTTGTCAAAGATCCTTTGAATTGCAAATGTTCTTCCTCAAGTTTTTCTCATATATGTTTTAGGAGATAGTCCACTGTCATACCCTCCTTTTTGAAGAGAATTTATCCTCCAATTTGTACCACTTGAAGATTCTTTACCATTCTCCCCCACATCACACCCATGATAAAATTACATTACAACAAACTAAAATTACAGAAAATTGTATTATGAATAAACTAAGTAAAAACATTAAAAAGCCTTTACTCATTTTCTCCAAAGTTCTTCCTTTGAAGGATTTAGTATTAGCTCTCTTTGGCTTACTCCTACCAGTCTTCCTTGTAATTTGAACTAACTCATCATTCTCTTCAGTATTATAATCTTTCCTCTTAACAAGCATATTAGTCCACTTAGAAACTAATTTCAATTCCTCTACAAAACAAGCTTCCATATACATCAAAGAATTAGGAACCACTTCAAAACTACTATATGATGTATGTATTTTTTGTAAACCTCGTAAACTAATGAGAGTAATATCTTCCAAAGAAGGCATATTGATAGATGACTATCTCATGAAACATATATGAAAAGAACTTGAGGAAGAACATTTGTAATTCAAAGGATCTATTACAAGATCAAATATCAAAACACATCTCCTTGAATCTTATATACGAAGGAGGAAATTTAAACAACATGAAGATCATGATCATAATTGAAGAATAATTTAGGAAATTATACAATTTCTAATTTTATTTTAATTTTATGGAATGTTAAATTTGTTGAGTGCGTTGCTAAACAAAAAGTCTACATTTATTATTTTCATTATTTGTTTCTTTTATTTGGACTTTGGGCTTTATTTCATGGTTTTTAAGTTCTCTTAAACTTATGTGCCTATATAGAAAGGTACCAAAAGCTAATTGATCGAGGTCGTACCCGAGTCAAATTTATATGCAATTAAGTGTAGTATAATACTAGGAAGTGACTCCTAGGCCTCAAGGACCAATTGTGGTTCAGGAATTAGATCGAACACTTGGTGGGGGAGGGGGGGGGTTTGTGGACAGTTTTGTATTATGAAATGAACTAAATTAAAACTCGAATTTAACAAAGATTAAAACATAGTTGATCACTAGCTCAATTACATTGTTTCCAATCATAGATTAACCAACAACACACTACTCTAACCCCTAATCCAACACAAGCTAACCAATTAAACGAAGACTAACCATGTTTTCATAAAAGCGAATTAAGCAAACGCCTTGCGCTTATTCAATCAATTATGCACCACATAGTTTCATCAACTAAGCTAAGACTAAACACCAATTAGGCAACTAAGCGTGTATCCAATTGCAAGTGTACAAACAAATTAAATATCAACCAAGTCAGAGCAGCAAAAACACACTTCCAATCAGAAATCTCATGGAAACGATGCAAAACAAGTGGGAATTGAAAGCATTGCAGCAAGGAAAAACGTAACAGGATCAAAACGTAAACAACCTAGGTTTGAAAACGAAATTGCACAAATTAATAGTTGGAAAATGAAATGAGAACTGCAAAATGGAATTCAATAGAAAGCAATATTGAAACTGAAATCGAATTTAGGAAACCCAATTGCAAAAACGAACTCAAGCATGGAATAGAAAACAAAATTAGAAACAGAAACGAAATTACCCATGAAATTATAAAACAAATTCAATACATAACGAGAATGGAAGGAAATGAAATCTAAACCCCCAGGGGAGGCTGCAAAAACGTCCCAAGCTTGAACCCTAGAGGAGAAAAACATAAAATGAGGAGGAGAGCTTCTAAAATCTGATTTTGGGTCTTTGTAACCCCAAAAGACGAAAATGCCCTTAGTATGGGCTTCTCCTAAAATTGACCTAAAATTGAGCCTAAAGGTGCAAATATGTCCAAACTAGAATAATTAAAATTATAAAACAAAATTAGATACAATTATTGATGTGACCACACTCTTGTTGTCCCCAAATATGTTTCCAAAAATTGTCCTACAAATAATAATTGAAATAATTAGGCCCAAATAATTCATATTAAATAAAATAAGAATTAATAGTCTAATTAAGCCCAAATAGTGAAAATGAGACAATAATGGAGAATTAAACACAATTCACTAACACAATTTAATGCGAAAAACTAAGTGAATAGTATAAAATAGTGATTCATCACTAATATAGATACTTTTGAGTCATAATATATGCATTTACATTTTTTAGAGAGGTTTCTCTTGGTTCTTGGATTAGAACTTTGATTCTTATCAAAGATTAACATTTTTTTGTACAAATCTTCACTTGACTTATCAATATGCTTGTTTGTGGCGTCCCTATCTCTGTCTTATTATGAATTCCTCTCTGATTTGTTATTGTTGTGCCTCTTGAGGATTCAAATTTATAAACAATCAGACTCTTTCCTAGACATGATCATATCATTCGGTATGTAGAGCAAGGTGATGAGTGCATATTTATGCCTACATTTATGTTTTAAAATTCAAATTTTTTATGAGATTCTTGTGCTTAAATGATTGATTTAAAGTGAATAAGTGACAATTAGATTTATTGGGTTTGTGAATTAAAGATGCTTAAAATGATATTCTTAGTTGCATAAATCATTTTTGATGTTCTAATGTTTATTTGTGCAGCTGAAGTTAGAATTTTATTCATTTAAAGTATGAAATTGAATGGTCAAAGCTGGTCCAATATAGTCAACATAGGGCTCCTATGTAATTTTGAAAAGAAAGAGATGACTAACATGAAATTAGAGGAAATTTCTAGACTTTTGTGCAATTTTGAATAAAATAAAAAGGGTTGAAATATAATTTTGGGCAAGTTTAAATCTGCTAGATATTTTAAAAGATAATTTGGAGAAAATATATCTTAAGATATTTTTTTTGATATTGTTAAATAATTACCTTATTTAACTATATCAATAAAAATCAAAAGGTAATATTTGCCAAATCTTTTTGAATCTAGAAAAAGTATTATCAAATATTCTCAAAAACTGATTAAATCTGTTGAATATTTGAAAGATATTAGATATAAGATATAAGATCTTATCAACAGAAGATTCAGAATCCAAGCTCAATCAAGCCTATATAAAGAGACACAGGGGAGGCATAACTCATTCATCCACCACTCCTCTCACTTTTATTTTGCCATGTATTCTACTCCATCCATGGAGGACTAAGCTTCTAGGGCTATTTCATTGTAATTTCATTATGAATTTTGAAGTTAAGTTGAATTAATGCAATTGTTTCTTTTTATTATTGATTTAAGTTTCTCTCTTTCTATGTCTTCATCTCTCAATGATATTAAGAGCAATGATTTTTGCATCATAAGGTTTTTGAATCTACATGCATATTAATCATATGAGTTCAAGGGTTTCTAGGTTTGATGGAGAATCTACTTTGATTAAATTTAGGAACTTTCATATGATTAAGCATGTTTTTGCTATCAATTGAGAATGTACTTTGATTGGTAGTAATAATTTCAACTATAATTAATTGAGAATTTACTTTTTGATTGATTAGCTTTTAATTCGGTTAGGAGAATTAAGAATAGACATGATTAAATACAATAGAATTTGATTGAAATGTACTTTGGTTGAATTCATTGTGAATATATAATCTAGAAAGGTCTTGCATTTGATTGAGAATCTACTTTGATTAATTGTAAGATCGCCCTCAAATTCATTGAGAATGTACTTCAATTAATTTGAAACCTAAACAATAATCAATTGAACAATAATATGTGGATAACGGATGATGAATCTATCTTGAAAAGGCAGTGACATTAGCCAATTTCATCATAATTGTTTCTAAGTTTCCTCTTTGTTCTTCAAACTTTAATTCTATTAGCATAGTTTCTCACTTTTATTCTTGAGCATTGCATTGCATTCGTAAGATTAAAATATTGAAAAGCAATTTCGTATTCATTGGGAGACGACTCAAGTTTACTTCAACCCTATCTACTTTCTTGAATACTATTTGGAAATACTGAAGTTGCCTTAAAAAGTAGTATTAATTTGATATCTTTATCGACAGCGTATCAAAGGGTTTTGGTTTGAATATAATCTTTTATCGTATTTTTCTTTCATATTAAAAAAGAACAATATTTTATCCAATTTCGTTGAGTTTTTAATTTTTCATATTTTTTTGTGTTCTTTTTTTAATCTGTGTATTTCTACATTTGATTCATGGAAATCATCTTTTTTTTTTCTTTGAATTGAAGTCTCAATTAACTGTTTACCTTGATCTTGCATGATTTTTGGTGTTTCAAGAGCAATCTGTTTAGTTTTCTTTATTTTGTGTGTTGAATTGCAAAATTAACAAAAAATATTGTGTATGCAAATCAAAAGAAAATAAATATATATTGAAAGAAAAGAAAAGAAAAAGTAAGGATCCAAGAGCAAAAGAAATAAAAATTTAGAGTTCAACACAAATTATTATGTTGCATTATTATTTATAATTGTTATGAAGTACCTGAAAAACTCTAGAAAGGGGGAGGGTTCTTTCGTCGAGTACAAGATTTTTCAAGTAGTTGTTAACGCTCGACCTTATAAATGATTTTAAGCAATGAATTCTTTTCTCGTGCTATATAGGATATTCACTATAGTGTTTTTAAACTAAAATGCAACTACATGTTTAATGAGAAAAGCGTTGAGACACAGATAAACAACAAAAGCATTGATTCACTCCGACTAAGTTACGTCGAGTCTCCTCTATCCATAGAGGTTTCCACTATAATCTTCAACAAGATTACAACTGAGTATTCTCACTACTCCTGGTATCCCTAGGCACTCCAGGTTGAGTTTTACCCTGTCTTGGTTGTGTAGTATTATTCACCACCCCTAGTATCCTTAGTCAGTGAATAACCTCTAATTACCCTAGAGTAGTTTAGTATTTGCACCACTCCAAGTATTAGATAATCCTGGTATCCTCTGATACACTACCTAGATTTTCTTAACTCATCTGAGTTTTACAACAAGTATTTTAATTTTCTTCAAAATTGCAATCAATCGATTGCTTGCAAGTCATTTAGACGATTACTCTCGCAAAAAGGATAATGTTCAATATAATGCAGTTTATATACTCGCTGGGTGTTTCACTTTTTTTCTCTTTTCTCTCTTCTTACAATAGTAAAAAATATTACAATGAGGCTCGAGAGTATTTCTTGAATTTTCTTTTTCTCTTCCCAGATACTCTCTTTTTGCTTGAGCTTCTTTGTGCTTCTCTTCTAAACACTTTTCGTAGGATTGATATTCTTGTTGTCAGCTATTCTCTTGATTCTTCCTTTGAATGATCTTCTATTTAAAGGATTTTTCAAAAGATATCCATTAGACGGAGCTCTTAGCCTTGAATCTTGTGTTTTCTCTGTCTTGCGTGTGAAGCAGTCGTTGGTTAATGTCCACTTGTCATACCAGGCTTGCTTTTCGCTCAAAGTAGGTTGTATTGTCTTTCAAACACATATTCTTATGAAGAAAACATTCCGTGAATTTCTTTTTTTTTTCTCTAACGTCCACATATGATATATTTGAAATAAAGCATGTGAATGTGTGTAATACGTTATCTGCATAAAATAGAGTAAATTGTGCATGCAGCAGATATGTCTTATTTTTTATAACTTTTGTTGTTTTTGAACGTTAAGCATTTAATGATATTTAATGCTTCTTCAGAACAACAAAGTGTTTTCTTTTTAAATTTTCTATCGTTGAGGTAGAGTTTATCATTTAAGCTTTTCCTTAAGATACCATTTGTTAAGTAAGAACTTTATCGTTGGACGAAGTAAAGGGTTTAGCTCATGGTATCGTCTAGTCTGTTATAAACACTTTTTGGATATTGGATTTTTAGAGCTAGAGCGTTTAACACGTTTCTTCTTCTATAAGTTTTTGGATCTTTGTTTAAGTCTTTTAGAGAGTTTAGTCAAAGACATTGTCTCGACACCTTTTTGCTTCTTGAGAGTTCAACTGATTACCATCGGGTACAATATAGCTTACACATTTAGCATAACTCTCTTAATCATTTTGACTTGTAAGTCGTTTAGTGTTGTGTCTGGAAGCTTTAATCTAGTTGTTTTCCTAAGGCTTTTCTATGTTGATGGATGATTGTGAGGCTTGTTCCTAGCACTTATGTTTCTGCATATCCTATTCTTCAGGTTAAGCATATTCAAATTCTCATTTCGTTTAATGTTATTGGATTAAACTTCAAAATATGAGATCATTTAGACATATAAGTCTTATAGAAAAATTTGTATTAACATGTTAATATATTAAATTATATTCAATCTTTTTTCAAAGCCTTCGCATTGTCTCATTTAACTCCTTTTGGTAGTCCTGTAATTTTCTTATTTTATTATTTTTTTTCTTTCAAAAATTTCTTGAAGTTTTGTATTTTATTTCACCTCATTGTTACCAATAAGGAGTATTGGTAAATCTTGAAGAAAATTGTTTTGATGATGCTGCAAGAAGTTTTAGTTGAAGAAGATATTAGAATTATTTAAAAGCAATTTGTAGAAATTAAATATAGTAGGAAAGTCTTGTAAACTTTGTAAAAATTGCATTTTTAACTGCCATAATCGATTATGGAATGACAATAATCGATTATCACAAAGTCATCCAGGAATAATCGATTATCACCTCATATAATCGATTATCACATTTTTGAAAACCTATAACGGACTTGAATAATCGATTATCACTTACAATAATCGATTATTCGTGACAGTTGAGACTTAACCTTAGATATTTAGAACAGCTGGCTATATATTGGGTTTCTGTGAAGATAAAAAAAAGAGGTTGTTGAACAGAAGCTCTTGCAGAATACTGTTTGTCAGAGGAAGTTCTCAGAAGCTATAGTTCAAGTTCCCTTGCTTGGTCTCGTGAACAAGAGGGGCTCGCGTGTCGTGTGTCGATAGTCGGAGCAAGCTCTCTTCGAGTTAGCAAGGTGCTCTGCCTGGTCTCGTGAATAGGAGTATCTCGCGTTTCGTTTGTCGATAGTCGGAGCGGTTCTCTTCGAGTTGGCAGAGTGTTCTTCTTCGGGTTCGTTCGTCGAAGGAAGGTTTATTTATCTGCTTTATTCACTATTTGTTGTAATCTGTGAAACATCTTTTTAGTGGAACTGTTAATCACTTTTTATAGTGATTAACGACTGGATGTAGATTCTGTTGAATCGAACCAGTATAAAAATTACTCGTGTGATTTTCTATTCCCTACATTTTTTTTATCTTTTACGCATATCAACTGTTCGATAAATTTTCTGAAAGAAAATTGAATTTCTGAAAACAGACCAATTTATTTTAAAAAGGTGACCGAACACGCTTTCTGCTACTCTAGTTTTATTCCGCTACGTTACACTCTGTCTGGTACCAACCAACAATGACTCAAGATTTATATCTTGTAACGTTTTTCAGAGTTTTTTGTTCACTCTTGGCTTAAGCAACTAGAGTTATCTACCAAGCAATAAAGGGAATTTGTGTGGAAAAAGGTAAGAGAGTACTTTAAAAAAACCCTACAAGTGTGATACATGAGTGAAATTTGAGTGAAACACTTAGACCAATGATGAAGATCTAAATATATATTTTTATTTTGTTTTCCTAACCTTTTACAAAACCTATCAATATTGAAAGATGAAATATGTTCCAATAGAGGCATCTATCTGGAAGTTGTGTGTTTGTGAGGCCTTGGTGAAGAATATTAATTCCTTGGAGTCCAAAATTGTAAAGTTGAATGGCAAAATTTGTAGTATTAAAAGTAAGCACAAGCAGGACAAAAATGTTTTTCGAAAGGTTAAATCAAGTGTTATAAGATGTTCCAAATAGGAAGGCTATGGGCATGACACTCATCAGGCTCCTAACTAGAATGCAAGTCTCATGACTACTAATGAAGACCTCAAGAACTAGATTCTATATTTGCAAGAGGAGGAATGATGGACTTTACAAAAATTAGATGTCTTAAAAAGAAGACAAGGGCGGAAGCTTTAAAGAGCACAAGAGAAAGTAAAGAGAGAGGGTGCAGAAAAAGAAAAAAGAGAAAAAGAAGCGAAAGAAAATAGAGAAAAAAAAGAGAGAAAGAAAATAAAGAAAGAGAGGAGAAAGAAAAAAGAGTGAGAAAGGAGAAAGAAAAGAAAGAGAGAGAAAAGAAAGAACAAAAAGATAGAAAAAGAAGAGAGCATCCTGATTCATCATTAAAAGAAAATACTAACTAACCTCTTTTAGTTTTGTTGCCTAGGAAAGATTTATTGACCAAAGAACCATGACATCAACAATGGAAGGAAGACAAAAATGATAGAATATAAAGACACAAGCTTAGAATTCAAAGAACTTATGTTTGATAATGTATTAGCTTGTTTGTTAAATCATTTGAAAATTCAAAGTCATTCTTTTAGTATGGAAACAAGCTTAAAAATATAAGCACATCTTTATCTAGAAATTGGATTGGGCTTTGTTTCAGCATTTTCAGTTGTTGTAATCTTCTTTATGATAATGTAATATCCTTCAATTATCTTCTAAATAATCCAATATCTTCAAGATATATTTAATCTTTGTAGGGATTGCAAGATCCAATTTTTGTTGTTTGTTCCCTCTTTTTAGCTTAGCCAAGTTTCTTCACTTTTTCATGTTGTGCTTGGATTGACTTTTTATGGTCTTAATTATTTTCTATTCTTGGATTTATCTTTAAGGTATCATGACACTTTACTCAATTTATCTTTAAGGTATCATGCAACTTCACTGACACACCTAAAAATATCCAAAGAACATTTATGCAACTAAAAAACTATTTTTAACATGCTTTTGTATCTCATGTTAAATAAACCATATTATAACAAATCCTAATTAAAATGTTCTATTAAAGTAAAAAAAAAATTAAGAATCCAATATTCAAGGCTAAATGAGGGCATAAATATGTACTCATCACACCCCTACACTTACCTTTTACACTTCTGGGCAAAATTTAGTAATTTCAAACTTTATTTTAGATCCGTTGTATTCATATCAACATTAAAGTAAGGAAAACAACTTCACTGGAAACTAATCAAAATTCTAAATCAAGTTACCATGAATCATGTGAATCAGAAAACTCTATTTTAAACACTACCATAACTTAGAAAGATTTTAATATTCACATACTTTTGGAAAACTTGTATTTAAAGATCATGAGGAGTTTTTAAAGGTAGTAATGTGGCCAAGGCAAAGGTAGGAAAACTTTAGGATTGCACTATCATTGTATCTCTCAAGTGTCTAGGGTAAACAATGTCAACTCAATGCACTCAAGAAAGCAAGCAACAAACAGACTTGGCAAGCCTCTAATATCAACACCAAAACATATGCATGTTCAAATCAAAAGGCCTTTTCATGGTTGTAATGGGGCAAGGACAAGGGAGGATAACATATAGATGAGAAGCTACAAACCAAAAGAAGTGAAAACACAATCAATTACACCCAAAACCTCTAATTCAATCCTCTTCTTGACTCCATTTTTTTCTAATGCCAAAATGGACAAGAATCTTGGATATAAACACATAGTATGGCAGCTTTGCAGATTCAAGTCTTGTTACTTTCAACATGTTATCAGAGATGGCAGCAGGCCAGTCAACTTGAATGTTCTCTTTCTAAGCTTTCAGCAAGAGTAAGTCTTCAGTGGTAGCTTGGGTGTGATTACCCCCTCTAGGCAAGAGTATCCATGAAATGACGAACACAGCTAGTCTATCATTCTTCTTCATACCCCCAATTTTATAATGACAATAATCCTGAATGTCGTCAGGATTCCTTAGACAGTCTTGATAAACTGAGAATTTATGAAAGCCATCTATGCCTAATTGACATCTTTCTCCTTCCATTTTTAGGCCAGCAATATTAGTCTAGACCTCTTCAGTGAGCTTGATATCTACCCCTTTGACTCTGGAACAAAGTGTTTAGTCACTGATCTTCAGGTTACAATAAAACACCTTCATAAGCTCCAGATACCATGGATCCTCCATCTCTACAAATTTCTTTAATCCCTGTCGTTTGAGCCAGTGGAATTCAAAGCCTTCATTCCTGANTTTCTTTGAATTGAAGTCTCAATTAACTGTTTACCTTGATCTTGCATGATTTTTGGTGTTTCAAGAGCAATCTGTTTAGTTTTCTTTATTTTGTGTGTTGAATTGCAAAATTAACAAAAAATATTGTGTATGCAAATCAAAAGAAAATAAATATATATTGAAAGAAAAGAAAAGAAAAAGTAAGGATCCAAGAGCAAAAGAAATAAAAATTTAGAGTTCAACACAAATTATTATGTTGCATTATTATTTATAATTGTTATGAAGTACCTGAAAAACTCTAGAAAGGGGGAGGGTTCTTTCGTCGAGTACAAGATTTTTCAAGTAGTTGTTAACGCTCGACCTTATAAATGATTTTAAGCAATGAATTCTTTTCTCGTGCTATATAGGATATTCACTATAGTGTTTTTAAACTAAAATGCAACTACATGTTTAATGAGAAAAGCGTTGAGACACAGATAAACAACAAAAGCATTGATTCACTCCGACTAAGTTACGTCGAGTCTCCTCTATCCATAGAGGTTTCCACTATAATCTTCAACAAGATTACAACTGAGTATTCTCACTACTCCTGGTATCCCTAGGCACTCCAGGTTGAGTTTTACCCTGTCTTGGTTGTGTAGTATTATTCACCACCCCTAGTATCCTTAGTCAGTGAATAACCTCTAATTACCCTAGAGTAGTTTAGTATTTGCACCACTCCAAGTATTAGATAATCCTGGTATCCTCTGATACACTACCTAGATTTTCTTAACTCATCTGAGTTTTACAACAAGTATTTTAATTTTCTTCAAAATTGCAATCAATCGATTGCTTGCAAGTCATTTAGACGATTACTCTCGCAAAAAGGATAATGTTCAATATAATGCAGTTTATATACTCGCTGGGTGTTTCACTTTTTTTCTCTTTTCTCTCTTCTTACAATAGTAAAAAATATTACAATGAGGCTCGAGAGTATTTCTTGAATTTTCTTTTTCTCTTCCCAGATACTCTCTTTTTGCTTGAGCTTCTTTGTGCTTCTCTTCTAAACACTTTTCGTAGGATTGATATTCTTGTTGTCAGCTATTCTCTTGATTCTTCCTTTGAATGATCTTCTATTTAAAGGATTTTTCAAAAGATATCCATTAGACGGAGCTCTTAGCCTTGAATCTTGTGTTTTCTCTGTCTTGCGTGTGAAGCAGTCGTTGGTTAATGTCCACTTGTCATACCAGGCTTGCTTTTCGCTCAAAGTAGGTTGTATTGTCTTTCAAACACATATTCTTATGAAGAAAACATTCCGTGAATTTCTTTTTTTTTCTCTAACGTCCACATATGATATATTTGAAATAAAGCATGTGAATGTGTGTAATACGTTATCTGCATAAAATAGAGTAAATTGTGCATGCAGCAGATATGTCTTATTTTTTATAACTTTTGTTGTTTTTGAACGTTAAGCATTTAATGATATTTAATGCTTCTTCAGAACAACAAAGTGTTTTCTTTTTAAATTTTCTATCGTTGAGGTAGAGTTTATCATTTAAGCTTTTCCTTAAGATACCATTTGTTAAGTAAGAACTTTATCGTTGGACGAAGTAAAGGGTTTAGCTCATGGTATCGTCTAGTCTGTTATAAACACTTTTTGGATATTGGATTTTTAGAGCTAGAGCGTTTAACACGTTTCTTCTTCTATAAGTTTTTGGATCTTTGTTTAAGTCTTTTAGAGAGTTTAGTCAAAGACATTGTCTCGACACCTTTTTGCTTCTTGAGAGTTCAACTGATTACCATCGGGTACAATATAGCTTACACATTTAGCATAACTCTCTTAATCATTTTGACTTGTAAGTCGTTTAGTGTTGTGTCTGGAAGCTTTAATCTAGTTGTTTTCCTAAGGCTTTTCTATGTTGATGGATGATTGTGAGGCTTGTTCCTAGCACTTATGTTTCTGCATATCCTATTCTTCAGGTTAAGCATATTCAAATTCTCATTTCGTTTAATGTTATTGGATTAAACTTCAAAATATGAGATCATTTAGACATATAAGTCTTATAGAAAAATTTGTATTAACATGTTAATATATTAAATTATATTCAATCTTTTTTCAAAGCCTTCGCATTGTCTCATTTAACTCCTTTTGGTAGTCCTGTAATTTTCTTATTTTATTATTTTTTTTCTTTCAAAAATTTCTTGAAGTTTTGTATTTTATTTCACCTCATTGTTACCAATAAGGAGTATTGGTAAATCTTGAAGAAAATTGTTTTGATGATGCTGCAAGAAGTTTTAGTTGAAGAAGATATTAGAATTATTTAAAAGCAATTTGTAGAAATTAAATATAGTAGGAAAGTCTTGTAAACTTTGTAAAAATTGCATTTTTAACTGCCATAATCGATTATGGAATGACAATAATCGATTATCACAAAGTCATCCAGGAATAATCGATTATCACCTCATATAATCGATTATCACATTTTTGAAAACCTATAACGGACTTGAATAATCGATTATCACTTACAATAATCGATTATTCGTGACAGTTGAGACTTAACCTTAGATATTTAGAACAGCTGGCTATATATTGGGTTTCTGTGAAGATAAAAAAAAGAGGTTGTTGAACAGAAGCTCTTGCAGAATACTGTTTGTCAGAGGAAGTTCTCAGAAGCTATAGTTCAAGTTCCCTTGCTTGGTCTCGTGAACAAGAGGGGCTCGCGTGTCGTGTGTCGATAGTCGGAGCAAGCTCTCTTCGAGTTAGCAAGGTGCTCTGCCTGGTCTCGTGAATAGGAGTATCTCGCGTTTCGTTTGTCGATAGTCGGAGCGGTTCTCTTCGAGTTGGCAGAGTGTTCTTCTTCGGGTTCGTTCGTCGAAGGAAGGTTTATTTATCTGCTTTATTCACTATTTGTTGTAATCTGTGAAACATCTTTTTAGTGGAACTGTTAATCACTTTTTATAGTGATTAACGACTGGATGTAGATTCTGTTGAATCGAACCAGTATAAAAATTACTCGTGTGATTTTCTATTCCCTACATTTTTTTTATCTTTTACGCATATCAACTGTTCGATAAATTTTCTGAAAGAAAATTGAATTTCTAAAAACAAACCAATTTATTTTAAAAAGGTGACCGAACACGCTTTCTGCTACTCTAGTTTTATTCCGCTACGTTACACTCTGTCTGGTACCAACCAACAATGACTCAAGATTTATATCTTGTAACGTTTTTCAGAGTTTTTTGTTCACTCTTGGCTTAAGCAACTAGAGTTATCTACCAAGCAATAAAGGGAATTTGTGTGGAAAAAGGTAAGAGAGTACTTTAAAAAAACCCTACAAGTGTGATACATGAGTGAAATTTGAGTGAAACACTTAGACCAATGATGAAGATCTAAATATATATTTTTATTTTGTTTTCCTAACCTTTTACAAAACCTATCAATATTGAAAGATGAAATATGTTCCAATAGAGGCATCTATCTGGAAGTTGTGTGTTTGTGAGGCCTTGGTGAAGAATATTAATTCCTTGGAGTCCAAAATTGTAAAGTTGAATGGCAAAATTTGTAGTATTAAAAGTAAGCACAAGCAGGACAAAAATGTTTTTCGAAAGGTTAAATCAAGTGTTATAAGATGTTCCAAATAGGAAGGCTATGGGCATGACACTCATCAGGCTCCTAACTAGAATGCAAGTCTCATGACTACTAATGAAGACCTCAAGAACTAGATTCTATATTTGCAAGAGGAGGAATGATGGACTTTACAAAAATTAGATGTCTTAAAAAGAAGACAAGGGCGGAAGCTTTAAAGAGCACAAGAGAAAGTAAAGAGAGAGGGTGCAGAAAAAGAAAAAAGAGAAAAAGAAGCGAAAGAAAATAGAGAAAAAAAAGAGAGAAAGAAAATAAAGAAAGAGAGGAGAAAGAAAAAAGAGTGAGAAAGGAGAAAGAAAAGAAAGAGAGAGAAAAGAAAGAACAAAAAGATAGAAAAAGAAGAGAGCATCCTGATTCATCATTAAAAGAAAATACTAACTAACCTCTTTTAGTTTTGTTGCCTAGGAAAGATTTATTGACCAAAGAACCATGACATCAACAATGGAAGGAAGACAAAAATGATAGAATATAAAGACACAAGCTTAGAATTCAAAGAACTTATGTTTGATAATGTATTAGCTTGTTTGTTAAATCATTTGAAAATTCAAAGTCATTCTTTTAGTATGGAAACAAGCTTAAAAATATAAGCACATCTTTATCTAGAAATTGGATTGGGCTTTGTTTCAGCATTTTCAGTTGTTGTAATCTTCTTTATGATAATGTAATATCCTTCAATTATCTTCTAAATAATCCAATATCTTCAAGATATATTTAATCTTTGTAGGGATTGCAAGATCCAATTTTTGTTGTTTGTTCCCTCTTTTTAGCTTAGCCAAGTTTCTTCACTTTTTCATGTTGTGCTTGGATTGACTTTTTATGGTCTTAATTATTTTCTATTCTTGGATTTATCTTTAAGGTATCATGACACTTTACTCAATTTATCTTTAAGGTATCATGCAACTTCACTGACACACCTAAAAATATCCAAAGAACATTTATGCAACTAAAAAACTATTTTTAACATGCTTTTGTATCTCATGTTAAATAAACCATATTATAACAAATCCTAATTAAAATGTTCTATTAAAGTAAAAAAAAAATTAAGAATCCAATATTCAAGGCTAAATGAGGGCATAAATATGTACTCATCACACCCCTACACTTACCTTTTACACTTCTGGGCAAAATTTAGTAATTTCAAACTTTATTTTAGATCCGTTGTATTCATATCAACATTAAAGTAAGGAAAACAACTTCACTGGAAACTAATCAAAATTCTAAATCAAGTTACCATGAATCATGTGAATCAGAAAACTCTATTTTAAAAACTACCATAACTTAGAAAGATTTTAATATTCACATACTTTTGGAAAACTTGTATTTAAAGATCATGAGGAGTTTTTAAAGGTAGTAATGTGGCCAAGGCAAAGGTAGGAAAAATTTAGGATTGCACTATCATTGTATCTCTCAAGTGTCTAGGGTAAACAATGTCAACTCAATGCACTCAAGAAAGCAAGCAACAAACAGACTTGGCAAGCCTCTAATATCAACACCAAAACATATGCATGTTCAAATCAAAAGGCCTTTTCATGGTTGTAATGGGGCAAGGACAAGGGAGGATAACATATAGATGAGAAGCTACAAACCAAAAGAAGTGAAAACACAATCAATTACACCCAAAACCTCTAATTCAATCCTCTTCTTGACTCCATTTTTTTCTAATGCCAAAATGGACAAGAATCTTGGATATAAACACATAGTATGGCAGCTTTGCAGATTCAAGTCTTGTTACTTTCAACATGTTATCAGAGATGGCAGCAGGCCAGTCAACTTGAATGTTCTCTTTCTAAGCTTTCAGCAAGAGTAAGTCTTCAGTGGTAGCTTGGGTGTGATTACCCCCTCTAGGCAAGAGTATCCATGAAATGACGAACACAGCTAGTCTATCATTCTTCTTCATACCCCCAATTTTATAATGACAATAATCCTGAATGTCGTCAGGATTCCTTAGACAGTCTTGATAAACTGAGAATTTATGAAAGCCATCTATGCCTAATTGACATCTTTCTCCTTCCATTTTTAGGCCAGCAATATTAGTCTAGACCTCTTCAGTGAGCTTGATATCTACCCCTTTGACTCTGGAACAAAGTGTTTAGTCACTGATCTTCAGGTTACAATAAAACACCTTCATAAGCTCCAGATACCATGGATCCTCCATCTCTACAAATTTCTTTAATCCCTGTCGTTTGAGCCAGTGGAATTCAAAGCCTTCATTCCTGAAAAAGCTTAGCTTTAAAAATTTATGCGTTATCAGACTACGCATTTTCCAGCAGTCGAGGAACTTTGATTGCACTTCACCATCACTAATCCATCTATCAAGTTCTGAAGGACGCTTCATGTTTTTCTGACCAATTGTCTTTACCCTTTTTCTTTGAGCAGAACTAGAAGCCATTGCTAAAGTGAATAAGAGTGTTGATCACCGAGTGAAAGAAAGTGATGATTCAAATGTTGTTGAGAAGATTAATAACACGCTTTTATGTTTTAGGGTTTTAATCAAAACAAAATTAAATTTATAGGGAACAATTTGTATTCATTTTCGCACCAAAATTTTAGCCTAATCGATTTTATTATTTGCAAAGTTGACTTCTGTATGACAAAAGGTTTTCACAAAACAGAAACTTACATACAGTAACAGGTAATCGACTACACACTTAATCCAATTGATTAAAAGTCGTAACAAGTGATCTTCACAGAAACAAATCTCAACCAATCAATCAACAAACAATTAATCATCAAACAATTATTCAGATACATATCATACATGATGCAATGTGAAGATGATTGTTACCTCTTGTAGATACTCAAGAAATTTGATATCATCAAGTTAGCTCATCCTTGAGTTATGCACTGCTACAACAGCTACTGCTCCTTTCCTGTACAAAAGTTAAAAGGTTTTGACACTGGTACCCATTTGAATTTGAGTCTTGTCTTGTTAGTAGTAGGCAGTTGTTCCTTTGGAACCCATTTGTATTTTCCCTTTGGAACACCAACATTTCTAAAATAGCAGTTTCTTACTGTGTGACCAAGTGTATTGCTATAAAAGCATGCATTAGTAGTAGGTTTACTCAGATCAATAAATTTCTTTGAGTTTATCCTATTACTTTTAGCCTTGAAACCAATACCTTGAATGTAGATAGCTCTTCAAGACGATCTCAACACAGCATCAAGATTTTCTTTGCCTTGAGTGAATTTTGCCAATGTGTTGGTTAAGTACTCAATTTTCTCAACATGTAGAGGACAATTATCACACTCTTTTTCAAGCTTTTCATTATCCTGCAGAAGATTATCAATTTTGTATTCATAATCTCTTCTCTCAAATGATAATAGATTCACTTTGTACTGAAGTCGCATGGCCTCTGCATGAATTTCCTGAAATGCATCCAGTAGCATGTGGTACTTGACTTCTATTGGTTCATTTTCAGAGCCATCATCACCATCATAATTAGATTGTGCCGAGCCATCCACGAAGCATATATTTGACTCTCCTTCATGATCACAATCTTCATCACTGGAAGAATCTGTATCACTGTTTTCCCAAGCAATATAAGCTTTCCTCTATTTCCTATTCTTATCCTGAGGATACTTGGAGAATTCTTTCTGCTTGTTCTTCAAGTCTGGACAGTCAGGCTTGATATAACCATCCTTTCCACATTCATAACATTGAACAAAGTTGCTTCTTGAAATCTTCTTTCCACCTCTTGAGAAACATGCATTGTTAGTTGCAGAATTTTTATTTTTCATGAATCTGCCAAATTTTCTTACCATCATATTCATCATTTCTTTTTCTGGTATATCTGCATCTGAATCAGTTTCGGGTTCATGAATCTTTCTAGTTTTCTTGCTTGTGGCTTTTAAAGCAATCGATTTCTTCTCTTCAATTTCTTCTTCCTCCTTTATCCTTCAAAGCTCTGATTCATGTTCTGTCAGCTTTCGAACAAGGTTGCCATATTCATGATTGTAAGATCTCTTGATTCAGATATAGCAATGACTTTCGGTTGCCAACTTCTATTAAGGCTTTTCAGGATCTTTATGTTGATTTCTTCTTTATCAAACACAGAGCCATGAGGTGATTAACTATGTGTGTGAATCGTTTATGTACCTCATAGATCGTCTCACCAGCCTTCATTCTGAAAAATTCATCCATGGTTAGTGCAGAAATAATAACATTTCTAGCCTTAACATCATATTGAGCTCTTCGGTTCTCATCTTGAGTCCACTCAGAAAAGTTTTTCAAAACAATTTTTCCATTAACAACATGAGTTGGCTCAAATGGACCGTTTAAAGTTGCATCCCAAACTTCTTTATCCACGGATTCAAGAAAGATTTGCATCCTAATTTTCCAGAAAGCATAGTTTTCTCCAACAAAAAGTGGTGGTCTATTTGTGGATGTAGCTTCACCAAAGGTTTGAAAATTGAAAGCCATTTTTCACGATCAGTCGATTTAAAGAAAAAGATAATCGACTTGTTTTTCAAATATATCACGAAAACCAGCTCTGATACCAATTGTTGAAAATAGAATGACTTAATTTCTCACACCAAGAGGGGGGTGAATTGGTGAAATGTAAAAACAATGTTTTCTTTAAATCTTTTTCGCAAAGTGGATGCCTTTAAAAACTTTCTTAAAAAGCAAGGAAAAAGATTTGCTTATGCAGCGAAAATTAAATCGATTGAATACAGTAAGAAGTCGACTGAATAAAAGAATGTAGGGATAAAAAGATCAAACACTAAGTTTTTATACTGGTTAGGCCAAACCTACATCCATTGTCCTTCCAACCACAGGAAGCCAATGCACTATAATGATCAAGGTTTTTACAACAAGGCTTTTATAGCAACTTCACGCAAAAATATAAAACACCTCTCTAACCCTCTAATCAAAATATAGGCATATACAAACAGACTAGCAGCAAGAATGCCCTCTCCTGCAATCCAAACCCTTTGACCCACCCTCAAAGTCAAGAACACAACACGCTCTTCTTCCTGTAATCACAACAGGGAACCTCAATCCAATCTTTACAAGATTGTAGCCTCTTATCTCTTAGTTACACCCAATGTGCATATATGATCAGCCTTTGTACGTGCAGTTAACTTGCTCTTCAAGAATCCACAAGTAGATGATCACCACGGTCACTTCTTGTTTCTTGGAGCTATTTCTCTCTTNGTTGCAGAATTTTTATTTTTCATGAATCTGCCAAATTTTCTTACCATCATATTCATCATTTCTTTTTCTGGTATATCTGCATCTGAATCAGTTTCGGGTTCATGAATCTTTCTAGTTTTCTTGCTTGTGGCTTTTAAAGCAATCGATTTCTTCTCTTCAATTTCTTCTTCCTCCTTTATCCTTCAAAGCTCTGATTCATGTTCTGTCAGCTTTCGAACAAGGTTGCCATATTCATGATTGTAAGATCTCTTGATTCAGATATAGCAATGACTTTCGGTTGCCAACTTCTATTAAGGCTTTTCAGGATCTTTATGTTGATTTCTTCTTTATCAAACACAGAGCCATGAGGTGATTAACTATGTGTGTGAATCGTTTATGTACCTCATAGATCGTCTCACCAGCCTTCATTCTGAAAAATTCATCCATGGTTAGTGCAGAAATAATAACATTTCTAGCCTTAACATCATATTGAGCTCTTCGGTTCTCATCTTGAGTCCACTCAGAAAAGTTTTTCAAAACAATTTTTCCATTAACAACATGAGTTGGCTCAAATGGACCGTTTAAAGTTGCATCCCAAACTTCTTTATCCACGGATTCAAGAAAGATTTGCATCCTAATTTTCCAGAAAGCATAGTTTTCTCCAACAAAAAGTGGTGGTCTATTTGTGGATGTAGCTTCACCAAAGGTTTGAAAATTGAAAGCCATTTTTCACGATCAGTCGATTTAAAGAAAAAGATAATCGACTTGTTTTTCAAATATATCACGAAAACCAGCTCTGATACCAATTGTTGAAAATAGAATGACTTAATTTCTCACACCAAGAGGGGGGTGAATTGGTGAAATGTAAAAACAATGTTTTCTTTAAATCTTTTTCGCAAAGTGGATGCCTTTAAAATCTTTCTTGAAATGCAAGGAAAAAGATTTGCTTATGCAGCGGAAATTAAATCGATTGAATACAGTAAGAAGTCGACTGAATAAAAGAATGTAGGGATAAAAAGATCAAACACTAAGTTTTTATACTGGTTTGGCCAAACCTACATCCATTGTCCTTCCAACCACAGGAAGCCAATGCACTATAATGATCAAGGTTTTTACAACAAGGCTTTTATAGCAACTTCACGCAAAAATATAAAACACCTCTCTAACCCTCTAATCAAAATATAGGCATATACAAACAGACTAGCAGCAAGAATGCCCTCTCCTGCAATCCAAACCCTTTGACCCACCCTCAAAGTCAAGAACACAACACGCTCTTCTTCCTGTAATCACAACAGGGAACCTCAATCCAATCTTTACAAGATTGTAGCCTCTTATCTCTTAGTTACACCCAATGTGCATATATGATCAGCCTTTGTACGTGCAGTTAACTTGCTCTTCAAGAATCCACAAGTAGATGATCACCACGGTCACTTCTTGTTTCTTGGAGCTATTTCTCTCTTTCTGTAACAATGCACTTTCTACAAAAGATATCACAAACTGTTAGATTCACAAAAGTTCTTACAGAAATCAAATTCGTGTCAATTTATAGATTTTCACAATTCAGACGCATTTTAATCGACTTAGCTACTAATGTAGTCGAATATAGCAATTCTGTTATAGCACTTAGCAGCAATCAATGCAGTTAATTGAATGTACAATTAATGTAGTCGAATCTCATTTAATGCATGGTCAGCATATTAAAAATATAGTCGTTGTAAAATTTAATTCAAGCATTAACAGAATTTCAAAACTGTAACAGACTTAGTCGAATGCAGGTTGCATGTAATTGACTATGTAACACAGTTAAACAAAGTTTTGAAAAACTTTCACTTTGAAAATCCTCACAGCACACTTTGAAAATGGTTGGTACAAAGCCACGAGTCTTAATCGACTCACCCCATAATGAAGTCGACTTAAAACTGCTGTTTGCCACACAAATAAAAGTTCAACATAAGTGCTTGTGGTTTTCCTTCTATAAAACATCAGACATGCATTCACCAATAAAATCAATTATATAGCACAGTGAAATGCAATGTATCAACACAATCATGTTCTCAATGCTTTAAACAGATTTACACAATGATTAAAACATATAGCATGTAAGCAATAGAACATGTAACACATAAACAACACATGTGTTATTAATTATGTTGTCATCATAAAAAACCAGAAGCTCTGAGATTGTAGGTTCAGCTAAACCAGTGCTCCCATATCAACAATCTCAACACCTTTCATCTATAACATTTAGTTTCTATTTTACTCCATCCATTAATAACCCTACATCCTTATAGGATGGTCCATATGGTTCTTGATCATATTTCAAAAATGATTATGTACAATATAGATCGTTTATTTCACGTATAGTCAACTTACTTATATCAGGTGCAGTAGTAGGTGTGACAACTTGACGATAGTAATCATATTTCATTTGAAAATCACATTGTTGATTATTTTCATATGAAAATTTATTTTGCACTTTTTAAAGAGGTTTTTGAAAAAAAAATAAGTTGAAAGTTTGTTGAGTAGAATTCTAAGAAAGATAGGTGTGTCTCAATGGACCACTTAAAAACCTTATCTTTCCTAAGTCAAAGTGTTTCCCAACTAGTTTCACAAATTTTCCAACAAAATTCCTCAAACAAAAATTATGATAAAAAAAACAAATTTACTAAACTAAAATAACTAAAGAAAATAAAGCAAAATAAATGATTGAGAAAAACAATAAAGAAAAAGAAAATGTTAGTAGTAAACAAAAATATAATAAAATAAGAACCAAAATGATAAAAATTATAACCGTGTTCCCCAACAACAACGTCTAATTTAATAACGTCGTCGTTGACGCGATCAAATTAATATTACTAAATTATAGCAACTTCAGTATTGCTAAGATAGTAGCCAACACAATAGAAAGAGTAAATTCAACTTTAAGTCATCTCCCAACAAACACATAATTGTTTCTTAACAAATTAGTTCTTATAAAAACTATACAAAAGTGTTAGCAAAATAATAAAGAAGGTAAAGAAAATATTAAAGAACAAAGTAACAAAAGATCAAAATAAAGAAATATATAAAGAGATTTAAAAAGATAAAAATAATGATAAAGAAAATAGGTTAATTTCACTTCTTTTACAAAATAGGATTTATCATTGGTTATATAAAGATTATTGTTCAATTAATTATTGTCTTAGAATTTCAAATTAATCAATGTAAATTTTCAATGAATTTGTTGCATTGTCACTATTAACAAAAGTATATTCTCAATTAAAAGCAAGAACTTTGTTAATTAATCATAGTAAATTTAACCAAAGTACATTCTCAATTAAATATTATTATGTCTAATCATGACTATTCTTTTACCTATTATATCAAGTAAAAAGTTAATCAACCAAAGTATATTGTTGATTAATTCTTGTTAAAGTTTCCACCTCTAATCAAAGTACATTCTCAATTATTGGAGAAAACACATTCAATCATATGAAAGTTTCTAACTTTAATCAAAGTAAATTCTATATTAAAATTAAAAACCTTTGGACTCACATGATTGATATGTTATGTAGATTTAACACCATGCTAACTTTCTATAATATAAAAATCATTAATTTTACTTGATTAAGAAGCAAAAGACATAGATAAAAATAAATCATAACAAGTATCAAAAGAACAAACAAATTTATTCATTTAACCTCAAAATCTAATTAAGAAATTATAATAGAATCAACCCAAAGGCTTAGCACTCCATGCAATGTAGAAATAACATGAAAATAGAAGAAGAGAGGTTGGAGAACATGAGAGAAGACAGGGTGGATGAAATTTGAACCTCCCAAAGGGTTCCTAAGCTCTCTTAATGTATTTTCCTGAGTCTCTTTATATAGAAATTAGATTGGGCTTTCTTTCAGGCTTTTTTGATGTTGTAATCTTCTATATGATAATGTAATCTCCTCCAATTATCTTCTAAATAATTCAATATCTTCAAGATATATTTGATTTTTGTGGAGATCGCAAGAACCAATTTTTGTTCATTCTCTCTTTTTGGCTTAGTCAAATTTCTTCACTTTTTCATGCTATGCTTGGATTGACTTCTTGTGATTTTGATTATTTCTTATTCTTGGATTTATCTTTAGGGTGTCATGACACTTAACTAAATTTATTTCCACACCTCAATGAGTTCAACTTAGCTATAGTTGCACTAACACACGTCAAAATATCCAAAGAACATTTATATAATTAAGAAGTTATTTTTAACATGTTTTTGTATCTCATGTTAAATAAACCCAATTTATAACAAATCCCAATTAAAATATTCTATTAAAGTAAAAAAAATTAAGAATCTAATATAAAAGGTTAAATGAAGGTATAAATATGCACTCATCAAAACCTCAAACCGGTTCAACATAATATATATANTATCAATTTTGTATTCATAATCTCTTCTCTCAAATGATAATAGATTCACTTTGTACTGAAGTCGCATGGCCTCTGCATGAATTTCCTGAAATGCATCCAGTAGCATGTGGTACTTGACTTCTATTGGTTCATTTTCAGAGCCATCATCACCATCATAATTAGATTGTGCCGAGCCATCCACGAAGCATATATTTGACTCTCCTTCATGATCACAATCTTCATCACTGGAAGAATCTGTATCACTGTTTTCCCAAGCAATATAAGCTTTCCTCTATTTCCTATTCTTATCCTGAGGATACTTGGAGAATTCTTTCTGCTTGTTCTTCAAGTCTGGACAGTCAGGCTTGATATAACCATCCTTTCCACATTCATAACATTGAACAATGTTGCTTCTTGAACTCTTCTTTCCCCCTCTTGAGAAACCTGCATTGTTAGTTGCAGAATTTTTATTTTTCATGAATCTGCCAAATTTTCTTACCATCATATTCATCATTTCTTTTTCTGGTATATCTGCATCTGAATCAGTTTCGGGTTCATGAATCTTTCTAGTTTTCTTGCTTGTGGCTTTTAAAGCAATCGATTTCTTCTCTTCAATTTCTTCTTCCTCCTTTATCCTTCAAAGCTCTGATTCATGTTCTGTCAGCTTTCGAACAAGGTTGCCATATTCATGATTGTAAGATCTCTTGATTCAGATATAGCAATGACTTTCGGTTGCCAACTTCTATTAAGGCTTTTCAGGATCTTTATGTTGATTTCTTCTTTATCAAACACAGAGCCATGAGGTGATTAACTATGTGTGTGAATCGTTTATGTACCTCATAGATCGTCTCACCAGCCTTCATTCTGAAAAATTCATCCATGGTTAGTGCAGAAATAATAACATTTCTAGCCTTAACATCATATTGAGCTCTTCGGTTCTCATCTTGAGTCCACTCAGAAAAGTTTTTCAAAACAATTTTTCCATTAACAACATGAGTTGGCTCAAATGGACCGTTTAAAGTTGCATCCCAAACTTCTTTATCCACGGATTCAAGAAAGATTTGCATCCTAATTTTCCAGAAAGCATAGTTTTCTCCAACAAAAAGTGGTGGTCTATTTGTGGATGTAGCTTCACCAAAGGTTTGAAAATTGAAAGCCATTTTTCACGATCAGTCGATTTAAAGAAAAAGATAATCGACTTGTTTTTCAAATATATCACGAAAACCAGCTCTGATACCAATTGTTGAAAATAGAATGACTTAATTTCTCACACCAAGAGGGGGGTGAATTGGTGAAATGTAAAAACAATGTTTTCTTTAAATCTTTTTCGCAAAGTGGATGCCTTTAAAATCTTTCTTGAAATGCAAGGAAAAAGATTTGCTTATGCAGCGGAAATTAAATCGATTGAATACAGTAAGAAGTCGACTGAATAAAAGAATGTAGGGATAAAAAGATCAAACACTAAGTTTTTATACTGGTTCGGCCAAACCTACATCCATTGTCCTTCCAACCACAGGAAGCCAATGCACTATAATGATCAAGGTTTTTACAACAAGGCTTTTATAGCAACTTCACGCAAAAATATAAAACACCTCTCTAACCCTCTAATCAAAATATAGGCATATACAAACAGACTAGCAGCAAGAATGCCCTCTCCTGCAATCCAAACCCTTTGACCCACCCTCAAAGTCAAGAACACAACACGTTCTTCTTCCTGTAATCACAACAGGGAACCTCAATCCAATCTTTACAAGATTGTAGCCTCTTATCTCTTAGTTACACCCAATGTGCATATATGATCAGCCTTTGTACGTGCAGTTAACTTGCTCTTCAAGAATCCACAAGTAGATGATCACCACGGTCACTTCTTGTTTCTTGGAGCTATTTCTCTCTTTCTGTAACAATGCACTTTCTACAAAAGATATCACAAACTGTTAGATTCACAAAAGTTCTTACAGAAATCAAATTCGTGTCAATTTATAGATTTTCACAATTCAGACGCATTTTAATCGACTTAGCTACTAATGTAGTCGAATATAGCAATTCTGTTATAGCACTTAGCAGCAATCAATGCAGTTAATTGAATGTACAATTAATGTAGTCGAATCTCATTTAATGCATGGTCAGCATATTAAAAATATAGTCGTTGTAAAATTTAATTCAAGCATTAACAGAATTTCAAAACTGTAACAGACTTAGTCGAATGCAGGTTGCATGTAATTGACTATGTAACACAGTTAAACAAAGTTTTGAAAAACTTTCACTTTGAAAATCCTCACAGCACACTTTGAAAATGGTTGGTACAAAGCCACGAGTCTTAATCGACTCACCCCATAATGAAGTCGACTTAAAACTGCTGTTTGCCACACAAATAAAAGTTCAACATAAGTGCTTGTGGTTTTCCTTCTATAAAACATCAGACATGCATTCACCAATAAAATCAATTATATAGCACAGTGAAATGCAATGTATCAACACAATCATGTTCTCAATGCTTTAAACAGATTTACACAATGATTAAAACATATAGCATGTAAGCAATAGAACATGTAACACATAAACAACACATGTGTTATTAATTATGTTGTCATCATAAAAAACCAGAAGCTCTGAGATTGTAGGTTCAGCTAAACCAGTGCTCCCATATCAACAATCTCAACACCTTTCATCTATAACATTTAGTTTCTATTTTACTCCATCCATTAATAACCCTACATCCTTATAGGATGGTCCATATGGTTCTTGATCATATTTCAAAAATGATTATGTACAATATAGATCGTTTATTTCACGTATAGTCAACTTACTTATATCAGGTGCAGTAGTAGGTGTGACAACTTGACGATAGTAATCATATTTCATTTGAAAATCACATTGTTGATTATTTTCATATGAAAATTTATTTTGCACTTTTTAAAGAGGTTTTTGAAAAAAAAATAAGTTGAAAGTTTGTTGAGTAGAATTCTAAGAAAGATAGGTGTGTCTCAATGGACCACTTAAAAACCTTATCTTTCCTAAGTCAAAGTGTTTCCCAACTAGTTTCACAAATTTTCCAACAAAATTCCTCAAACAAAAATTATGATAAAAAAAACAAATTTACTAAACTAAAATAACTAAAGAAAATAAAGCAAAATAAATGATTGAGAAAAACAATAAAGAAAAAGAAAATGTTAGTAGTAAACAAAAATATAATAAAATAAGAACCAAAATGATAAAAATTATAACCGTGTTCCCCAACAACAACGTCTAATTTAATAACGTCGTCGTTGACGCGATCAAATTAATATTACTAAATTATAGCAACTTCAGTATTGCTAAGATAGTAGCCAACACAATAGAAAGAGTAAATTCAACTTTAAGTCATCTCCCAACAAACACATAATTGTTTCTTAACAAATTAGTTCTTATAAAAACTATACAAAAGTGTTAGCAAAATAATAAAGAAGGTAAAGAAAATATTAAAGAACAAAGTAACAAAAGATCAAAATAAAGAAATATATAAAGAGATTTAAAAAGATAAAAATAATGATAAAGAAAATAGGTTAATTTCACTTCTTTTACAAAATAGGATTTATCATTGGTTATATAAAGATTATTGTTCAATTAATTATTGTCTTAGAATTTCAAATTAATCAATGTAAATTTTCAATGAATTTGTTGCATTGTCACTATTAACAAAAGTATATTCTCAATTAAAAGCAAGAACTTTGTTAATTAATCATAGTAAATTTAACCAAAGTACATTCTCAATTAAATATTATTATGTCTAATCATGACTATTCTTTTACCTATTATATCAAGTAAAAAGTTAATCAACCAAAGTATATTGTTGATTAATTCTTGTTAAAGTTTCCACCTCTAATCAAAGTACATTCTCAATTATTGGAGAAAACACATTCAATCATATGAAAGTTTCTAACTTTAATCAAAGTAAATTCTATATTAAAATTAAAAACCTTTGGACTCACATGATTGATATGTTATGTAGATTTAACACCATGCTAACTTTCTATAATATAAAAATCATTAATTTTACTTGATTAAGAAGCAAAAGACATAGATAAAAATAAATCATAACAAGTATCAAAAGAACAAACAAATTTATTCATTTAACCTCAAAATCTAATTAAGAAATTATAATAGAATCAACCCAAAGGCTTAGCACTCCATGCAATGTAGAAATAACATGAAAATAGAAGAAGAGAGGTTGGAGAACATGAGAGAAGACAGGGTGGATGAAATTTGAACCTCCCAAAGGGTTCCTAAGCTCTCTTAATGTATTTTCCTGAGTCTCTTTATATAGAAATTAGATTGGGCTTTCTTTCAGGCTTTTTTGATGTTGTAATCTTCTATATGATAATGTAATCTCCTCCAATTATCTTCTAAATAATTCAATATCTTCAAGATATATTTGATTTTTGTGGAGATCGCAAGAACCAATTTTTGTTCATTCTCTCTTTTTGGCTTAGTCAAATTTCTTCACTTTTTCATGCTATGCTTGGATTGACTTCTTGTGATTTTGATTATTTCTTATTCTTGGATTTATCTTTAGGGTGTCATGACACTTAACTAAATTTATTTCCACACCTCAATGAGTTCAACTTAGCTATAGTTTGCACTAACACACGTCAAAATATCCAAAGAACATTTATATAATTAAGAAGTTATTTTTAACATGTTTTTGTATCTCATGTTAAATAAACCCAATTTATAACAAATCCCAATTAAAATATTCTATTAAAGTAAAAAAAATTAAGAATCTAATATAAAAGGTTAAATGAAGGTATAAATATGCACTCATCAAAACCTCAAACCGGTTCAACATAATATATATATATATATATATATATATATATATATATATAACTTACCACAACATTTTCCAGCACCAAAGAGAGAGCTAGAAATTGCATGCACCCAAACCCACAACATATGGTACCATTCTCAACCCAAGAATCACATGCATGCCCCCAACTCCTCCCTGCCTCTCACGTTGCACTACGGTTTGATCCTCAACTTTCACTCTTCACTCACCACATTGATAGTATAGGGTAGAAAATGTTGGCTCTCTCACTTTCTTACTCTCTCACTCTCTTACTCTCTCACATACGCTTGTGGTTAATGTAGAAGTAAGGTTCAAGTTGTCTCTCTATTCCTTCACAGTTATAGGTATAAATCTCCCTAAGTTTACCCTAAAACGACTTACGAGTTTCCTCCCTCTACTCCCAACTACACACTTGTATTTTTTACCCAAGTTTGTCTGAAATACTCCTCATTAAACACCCAACCAATGTTTCCCCTCTTAACTCAGTTATCAATGGTATAATTGTGACTTAAAGTGTATTAAAGATACACCAACGTTATTGAACTTGGTCCAAAAGAGTGAAGGATAATCCTTCTTTGAAGAACTAACGGTCCATCCCAAAGAAAATGCTCCCACTAGGCTTTTCAATGACTCAAACTCATGAACTATGCACAGGGTATGTTAGTTTCTAAAAGCTATTCTCTATTGCAAAACGAAAAAAAAAAATGCAATGAAAACAACGCAATTAAAACCACCCATTTCTCTCTCATCCAACCTTGTAACGACAAATTACATGCGCAAAATAAACAACATTCCTCTCTCTAAAACCAAACAGAAAGAACCAATAAAATAAGAAGAAGTAGCCCTTTTTCTCTTTGCACATTGGACTCGTATAACCATCACTACACCACTTCCTTTTCGCTCATAATATATTGCAAACAATCCTACTTAAACCTTCTTTCTTGCATTTTTAAAAATTAAAATAAAAACCAAATTAATTAATTTTTTTTTTTTACTTTCTTAACATTTTCTTCACACAATTACACACCATAATTAAGTATTTAATACCACAAAATATATTAATAAAATAAATATTTTATATGGGTTTTACATCCTCTCCTTTAGACTTATCACCTGTATTTGTGATCTTAACACTGTTTGTGTTGTAAATTTTGAAGAGAATTAAAACACTTGTCTAGACCTGTTGTGCAAAGTTAAACCAGAAGTGGTAAGAATAGTTGTTGTGAACTAGGAGTGGTTAAACTCGATCTAATCATGTTGACTAGGGAATCATGAGTAATTAGAATACTTGTTGTAAACCAGGAGAGGTGAGAATACTCGAGGAGATCCTAGAGAGGCAAAACTCATGTAATTTGAAGAAATTAGTGGAATTTCTTAAGAACTCTTATGGTAGAACTTGATGTAGCTCAGGTTGAGTGAACCAATATAAAAATCTCTGGTTTAATGCTTTCCTATTCAAGACATTTTTCATTTACTCCTCTTATAAAAATCAACATCTAAATATTTTTTTATAATAGTCATACATTCTCTTTCCAAGTCATTTAAACGTTGTTTTACGAAAGAATTTCAAAAACACTATTCCTTCCCCCCCCCCCTCCTTTACTTTGTTTTCAACATTCTCCCAAGGAGTAAATGAACATTTATGTGGAACATGAGAGAGGTACAAAGCCTTGCTTAAAAAGTTTCCTAACCATGGATTTGATGAAGTAACACAACTCAACAAGTTTTATATTGGACTTAGACCACAATAAGAATGTTGTTGGATACTTCACTAGGTGGAATCATGATGATGATGATGATGAGTGTTGAGGAGATTACCAAAATTACTGATTCATTAGCAACTAATGATCATCAAGCACAATATAACAGAAATCAGCCTCCCAAAAGAGGAATATTAGAGCTAGGAACGCAAGATGTCATATTAGCATAGAACAAACTGATTCCTCTACAAATGGAAGAGTTGAAAAAGCAAATGACAAAGCTACAGCTTGAGTTGCGAGCTCATGGCTTCGCAAAGTAGATTTTAAAATGTGATTTTTGTGTAGGTGAACACAAGAATGGCCACTACTTTTCTACTGAAATCACAAAGGAAGAGGAATACACTTCATGAGCAACAACAGAAGGCAAAATAACTACTTTAGTAACTGAAGATCAAATCCAAACTAAAATCAACACCAAAGTTGGAGACAAGAAGGTGGTTCAACCAATAGACAAATTGCACCAGTAACTTACCATGGACAACAACCTCAACAATAGGACAAATTGTTAAAAAATTGAGGATGCACTGACACAATTCATCCATGTATCTACATCAAATCAGAAGAATACAAAAGCATCACTTAGGAACCTAGAAGTGCAGATGGGGCAACTAGCACAATAATGAACAGAACAACACTTAAATTAATCTAAAAGAAAAATGCAAAATTCACGACCAACACTTAAATTAATCTAAAAGAGAAATGCAACATCATAACTAGGCAAGGAACTTTTAGGTAGAGAGTTTCATATTAATTCTTTGAAATGCAACCTAGAAAAATGACGCCATCAAATATGAAAATAATCCAGAATGAAATATGAAAATAGGGTCAATATCAAATACAACTTCAAATTTATCATTTTTCTTGAAAGAAAAATCCAAGAATATTTCAATACTAAATTGTATACTTTTTGTTGTATTAGTGACAATGATCAAATATATAAACTTTATATATATTATTTTGATCTTTCCAAAATTGTTGGTCAAGATTAAACGTTGCATTTTAGATTAATATTTGAAATGTTTACATTAGTTAACACATTTTAATTTAAATATCTGACTCGAACTTTGTTTAGTATACGAAGAAAAAAAATTAACAACACTAATTCAAAAAGACTATATGTATTTATTTTTAAAATTTAGAAACCAAAATATATCAAAATTTAAAATAAATATAATTTTAATTTGAAGTCTAAATTTAATTATCACAAACATATTTAACCATTAAAAAATTTATCATCCATCTTCATGAAGTTATAAGATCAGTCATTCTTTACGCACAAATTACTATTTAGTTTACCATTTGCTTTATCATACAAAGTTAGAAGACAAACTAAATTCACGTTATGTTTGAGGACTAATTATTGATTTGGAAGTATAAAGAATAAAACAAAGAATAAAAGATGTTTTTTTCTTGTTTGAAATATTAAAAGGAAAGGTGTAAAGTAATTTTTAGAGGTGTCAAAACTCAAGTTAATTCACATGGAATATACAATTTTAGGTCTGTACTAAACCAATAAACTATTTTGGCTCTATTTCAAAAAAAAAATTAATCCAAAAGCTTACAAAATAAAATGTATTTTTAAAATATAAATTACCTGAATAAAATTAATTTAAATGTTTATATGTAATGATTTAATAGAAACCCATTTGAACTTTTTAGAAATAGAATTATTATTTTTAAAATAGACATGCTCAAAATGCCATAACCAAAAATAATTCAACTCGTTTTATAGAATGTTTGGGCTGGCTCTACAAGTTGAGCCCATTTTACAATATTAATTTGGGTTTTACTCCCTACACCACCCCACTTTACTTCCTGCACCACCACATTTTTTAAAATGCCAAAACTATCCTTTATATTTTAAAATATCCCACACCCCACCCCTTTTCTTCAACGGATGTCAACATCCGTTGAAGAAAAAATTCTTCCACGGACATGCTACATCCGTTAACGGATGTGGCGACATCCGTTGCCTTTTTTTGTTTTTTAGTTTTTAGTTTTTTTATTTTTTTTGTTTTAAATTAATATATAAATATTATTTAATTATTTTAAGATTATTACTTAATTATTTATAAATTAATTTTATTTTATTTAATAAAATAATAATTATTATTTTAATTTATATATTATTATTTAAATAATAAATTAAAAACTTTTTAAAAATCTATTAAACGGATGTGGTACATCCGTTAACGGATGTGGCCACATCCGTTGAAGTTTTTTTCTTTTAAATAAAAATAATAAACTAAAATATGAAATATGTAAATGGATGTTACGGATGTCAACATCCGTTGAAGGTGAAACGGATGTTGACATCCGTTTTATAGAGGAATATTTTATTGTTATATTTGTAGTTAAATAACTATTTCTCTATTAAAAATTATTATTATTTTAAATTATAATGAAAAATAAATTTTTACACAGATATTAATTAAATTAAATTAAAAATACAAATTTATAATTATTAAGCTAATTGATTATTTGATTTATTAAATACTTTTATCCTAATTTTTAACGTCTAAATAATTTTTTTTACTGATTTTACCAGATACAGTCACTTTAAAATGAAGAGCTATGATATTGGACTAATTTACTTAAATAAACATTTTAGTTGTTTTTTAATAGTTAAAGGTGATTTTATTGAATTACAAACTAAATAGAGTTAAATATTGGGTTTTACTCCCTACACCACCCCACTTTACTTCCTGCACCACCACATTTTTTTAAAATGCCAAAACTATCCTTTATATTTTAAAATATCCCACACCCCACCCCTTTTCTTCAACGGATGTCAACATCCGTTGAAGAAAAAATTCTTCCACGGACATGCTACATCCGTTAACGGATGTGGCGACATCCGTTGTCTTTTTTTGTCTTTTAGTTTTTAATTTTTTTATTTTTTTTATTTTAAATTAATATATAAATATTATTTAATTATTTTAAAATTATTACTTAATTATTTATAAATTAATTTTATTTTATTTAATAAAATAATTATTATTAATTTTAATTTATGTATTATTATTTAAATAATAATTAAAAAATTTATTATAAATATATTAAAACGGATGTGCCACATCCGTTAACGGATGTGGCGACATCCGTTGCTTTTTTTGTTTTCTAGTTTAGTTTTTTTATTTTTTTTGTTTTAAATTAATATATAAATATAATTTAATTATTTTAAAATTATTACTTAATTATTTATAAATTAATTTTATTTTATTTAATAAAATAATTATTATTACTTTTAATTTATGTATTATTATTTAAATAATAATTAAAAAATTTGTTATAAATATATTAAAACGGACGTCGCTACATCCGTTAACGGATGTGGCGACATCCGTTTTCTTTTTTTGTTTTTTAATTTTTAGTTTTTTAATTTTTTATATTTTAAATTAATATATAAATATTATTTAATTTTTTAAAAATTATTATTTAATTATTTATAAATTAATTTTATTTTATTTAATAAAATAATAATTATTATTTTAATTTATATATTATTATTTAAATAATAAATTAAAAACTTTTTAAAAATCTATTAAACGGATGTGGCACATCCGTGTGGCCACATCCGTTGAAGTTTTTTTCTTTTAAATAAAAATAATAAACTAAAATATGAAATATGTAAAGGGATGTTACAAATGTCAACATCCGTTGAAGGTGAAACGGATGTTGACATCCGTTTTATAGAAGGGCAAATAAGGTATGGGGAGATGCAGGGAGCGGTTGGTGGTGGTGGAGGGAGCAACTCTCTATTAATTTTTGGTGAAAGAAGAAAAACTGATAAAAGTGGTCGGCGTTTGTTTCCAGCACTCCTAGAATTACTAAATGCAGCCAAATATTAATAGAAAAAACTAAGATACCTTTCCTTATTGCAGCACATAATGCTGTTGTAGAGAAGAATAAGAGAGAGAAAATAGTACACATGATGAAGAAGAGAGAATACATTGCGGGAAAGAGCTCGATCTGGACAACTTTTTTCATAACACATTTTATATGTTTCGAAAAGTTCATTATGAAAAACTTTGAAATCTTATTTTGGAAAGCTTGTTCCCTAATGAATTCAAAAATCTGAAATTTTCATTATGAAAAACACTTTTCATTAAACATTTCATATGTTCCGAAAAGTTAATTATGAGAAAATTGTGTATTATATACTTTTCAGAAAGCCTATTCCTGAAATATTATTATCAAAAGCTTGTTCTGGAATGGATTCAAAAATAAAATTCCATTCTGAATTTTGAAAAGTTTGTTCCAAAAATATTGTAAGACAGACAATCCATGAGTCACCTTTTACACAGGATAAAATAGTCATTTAGAAGACCCTGGGGATGGAGAGGAGAAAACCAAAAAGTAGGTTAATAGTCGGACCGCCCGATGTGATTTCATATTCATGGGGCCTTTCTTCCTGCACACCTTTGTTTTCTTCCTACACCTTCAAATATTTCTGTGCTTCCTATTTTACCCCGTTAATTATATATTAAATAATTTAATATCTTCACTCGTCATCGGCCATTGAATCTATTCTGATGAGAAACACAGAAACCAACAGATTCATATACCACTTATTAGGTAGATTTAGTTTTTGTATTCATGCATGGTCTTTGTTAGCTTGTTCTAGAAGGTCGTACATGTGCCAGAATACATAGATCAGAAACAAGACATGAAAATACAGAATATTAAATTTCTGTTCGACTTTACAATAAGTCGCTTAACAAAAAACTTGATGAAGATGTAACGCAAATTTGCCATCTCAAGCAAGATACAAAATTTTCAACAATTTTTGTTCTTTGAAAAGTAATGAGACTATATCAATGATTGTTGAGAGCCATAATCAACTATATGTTTCATGACTTGAACAAATTATGTTACTACGTTGGGGGGGAAAATCAATCACTAGATAATGTAAACTTTAATGTTTTTTTTTTTCCTATTTTGTCCATTTCGTTTAACCTTTATTTGTGTTAGATCCATACTTAATTATTAATGGATTTCTTTTTTCAATTACAAAACTTACTTCTATTCATAATAATAAAATCATGTTATTAATAACAATTTATACATATATTTAATAACAGTAAAATTAACTTTAGTATTTTTAAGGACTAATTAATATTCATTACCATTAATTCAAATTATTTTTTATTAAATTTTTAAATAAATCATCCACACCAACAATAACATTTTTTATTCAAAGTATAATTTAACAAAACATTTTTAATACTAATCCATAGTTGAATATTCATTTTAATGCATTACAACACTTAATATTAATCTATATTAAACTATCAAATTTAATAATATATATCCAAATAAAATTTAACCAATAATATTAATCATGGATATTAATAATGATTAACATTTTTAAGATTCATAAATTTATTATCACAAAATCTATCTATTAATTTAGTTTATTGGTTTATATAAAATTTATCATATAAATCATTTACAAATGTTATCATTTTCCTTCAATGTCTGTTTGATTTTTAATATGAGAAAATATCAGTATTGAGTTCAGAACTTAATTCTAACAATATAAAAAAATTGAACTATCCCAAAATCAAATTCCATGCATGGTACCTTAAATATTACTTGGACAAGCTTAACTTTTTCCTACACCTCCAAACATTTCTTTCTACACCTCTATAGGTTGGAAAAGACATTTTTACTCTTATGTAGGTGCTGTCCAAAAGATATTTTATGGAATATAACAAGAAAAATGCTAAACCCATGGGAAGGTGTCCCTGTCAAGAAAACAAAGAGTCTTATAATACATTAAGTTTTACTTATATTATAATATGAGTTGACCACTAATAATAAAAATAACACATGAGTGGAAAAAGGGAAGAAGTGAAGGAATCTTACACAAATTTGCATGTCTTCCATCTACATTGGAATCTGATCTCACACATAACCATACTTCAATTCAACCTGCCTTGTTTCTGCGTATCTTTAACTTCTATTTTCTTTCCTACAAATCTTTACTTCTACTTAGAAATACAAATAATATAACTGAAATATATTATCTTAACCTAATAAAATTTAAAATTAAAATTTTATTAATTTTGTAAAAAATAAAGAAAAAGAAAGAAAATAAGAGCAGAAGAATCCAAAGAAAGAGCAGGGGTGAGAAAGCACGCCACTGGCGGCTACACCTCCGTGATAGACGCTGGTCATTGGACCCACGCCTTGCCACGCGTCAGTCTATAATTGGAAGGTGAATGGCATTACGAAAACCCTATACCCAAAACGACAGAGACAGTTCGCGTGGCGTGCCTGCAGTTGCAATTTGTCACAAATAATAACCCATTTAACTATGGTTTGACTGAATAACATTATTAGGTAAAATATTGTGGATCGTCGAGCCACAGCGTGCACCAATGCATGCGCCAATAAAATCAAATCCATCACACACTATTACCACTTCATGCCTTCATACCAATAACCCAATCTTTCTTTTTCCTCTTTTCACTTCTCACCTGTTCCTCAGTTCCAACAACCAATTCATCTTCCATTAAAATACTCACCCAAAATAAAAGTAACAACCCATGTGAATGCAAAATAAACCAAACCATGCTGTCATAATACCACATTTATTTAATCAGAGATTACATAAGACAGAGTGTTATTTAAAAAGGTTGTTTTTTTTTAATTTTTGTTGTTTTGAATCCGCGTGTGCGACTTTTGTTGCCAAAGTCTGCTGTTTCTCACTGTGCCGGAGATTTGGTGGTCGGGGTTGTAAGATTTTCTTCCCAGTTTTCAATTGGAACTATTTTAATCTTGTTTTCCTTTTAATAATGGTATTGAGAAGAAACCCAATTATTATATGTGAACGCGTACGGTACCTAATTAGTAGTATTTTATTACTTGTGTTTGTTTTCTGTTTAAATTACTCTTTTGTCCTTTCTTTCTGTACTTCTGACATGTGTTTGAGTTTCTTCTTGCTACGCGTGCTGCTTCTCATGGTTTCTGATTGGTAACGGTGGAACTGAGGGTTATTTGAGGAGAGCTTTTCTTTTGTTCGATTAAATTTAATATTATTTGACTTAGTCAAAGTAATTCACGCTGCATCATTTCTTCTCCTTTAAATATTTTTAATGAAATGAACTTTCATTCTTCCTCTCACGTCTTATTTAATTATTATCTCTATTTTTTTTATTGGAATTTAGATATAGGTGTGTTACACAGCCAATAGAAGTTCTGTGTTTTTATGTTAAGTTTTTTTATTTTCTTTTCTTTTTATTCTGAAAAATGTCCAGTCTAAATCAGGTTGAATGTGTGGAGACGGTAAACAAAAAAGTTGTTTTTTTTTCATGGATAATTATTTGAACTTTTCTTTATGAAATTGCTCAGTTATGCTTGAAATAATATTTTGGTATATTTTTAATGATGCACATTTTTGTATGAATACAAATTTGACTCCCTCTTTGATTAAGTTCCTCCTTGCATTTTAAAGAATTATATAAAGTTGTGAAGTTTCAATATATGCTGCTTTTAAAAAAAAACAAAATGTTTGAAGGCTTAGTATATAATAAACAAGCAATACAAAAATTATATAAAAACTAAATGGATGTACTTCAAAAGTAATATTACAAAAAAAAAACAATTAAAAGAATTAAGATTAAAGATTGAAAAATAAAAACCCTAAACATATTTATCACTTTTTATACATAAATTGATAAGTAAAACACGCACATGTATATATATATATATATATATATATATATATATATATATATAAAACGAAATAACTATAAGAGATGTTAATGATGATTTTTTATTGATAAAAAAATTGATATAGTGATAACATTAACAAATTAAAGATACCTAAATTATCACTTTAAAATATGACCTATCTAGATTCTTTTAAAACAAATTATAAAAAATAATATTACATTAAAGTAGTGATCTTTGTATTTAAATAATAAAGTATAACATATACTTTTATAAGTATAAAGTCCAATAGAATAGATGCAAACATGTTTCTTATATATTTCATCCAATAATTTTTTACAGAAACATACAAAAATACAAACATTAAAGAATTATAAATATTTATTTAGTGTTCATGTAGACTATTTTATTCCTCTTTTAAGACATTGAAGTGTCAACATTAAGATTGGTTGTGTTTAAAGTTAATATACACAAACATTGTAAAAAAAAAGGTAGAATAAAAGTTTTGCATAAAGAGAGACAATTGTATCACACCCTACACTTTACTCAAAGAAGGAGTGAAAATTATTTGACTAAGTTTGATAAGTGGTGGATAAAAACATTAAAGAAAAAAGTCAACACATTTAATGTTGCATAGAGATCATTAATGTGATTTAACATACATATGAAATGCAAGACAAAGAAGATTAATAGTGCAAAAACTCAACCATTCTAAAATCATTTGTTGTGTATAAAAGACCTTTGTAAAGAATAAAGGTTGATGAAACTCTTTCAACAATAGCAATCTTGTAATCTTAAACAACCATTATTTTGTGAGAAAGTACATATTTGTTCTTATCAATTTATAACAGAAAAATACATTTAAATTTGTATTCACTTATGGATATTAACTCTCTTTTTTTAAGTAAAACTCGTGTTCATTTATATCACAATTTTTTTTATTAAAATTGTTTAGTCAAGAGTGATAATGACAAACAATACTTATACTTATAAGTATCTGGAGTGGTTGTATTAAAAAAATAAATGTCATTTCATTAGAATAGGTTAGGTTTTAATAATAATTGTCTTTTAAATTGCATGTTTTAGTAAAACCTTAATTACGTTGATAAAACAACTGAAAATAGCTCGTATTTACGAAAAAAAAATATAAAAAAAAATTTCTTTAAATTTTTTTAATATTTAGGTTAAACTCCTTTAATTTTTCCTATTTTTGTGGGATTTTTTCAGTTCAATCCTCGATTTATTAGAATCCTCAATTTAGTTCTAAAACATGCTAATTTTCCCATTTTTCAGTTTCATCTTCCCCAACAACAGAAACCTTAATTTCCCTTAAAACGGAAACCCTAGTCATCGCGAGCAAACCCTAGCATCGCCACCGTAAAGCCGCTGCGAAGCCTTTGGTCTCGCAGTCACCACCTTGCTGCACCACAACCGTGAAGCCACCATGAGAACAACAGCAGCGCCTTCGCTGCACAACCACCATCAACGCCACCTTCTTCGCGCATCCACCATCTCGTCGCGCCTCAATGTCGCTGGTGCGCAACGTAGAAACCCATCATCCGCCACCACCTCCAACAACTAGAGAGAACCCAGATTCATGGTCGTGATTCGTGCCATCCTCGGACCGCCATAGTGCCTCCATCTCCTTCCACCATTGTTTCAAAATTGTTTATTCTTTGAAACAATTTCACCACCATGAAACCATCTATCACTGCGAGTCAAAAAGTCAATCAGCCTAGAAATCCAAAATCACACAACCTCCCTCGCCGTCGTTCAAACACCATCAAGCCAACAAACGTTCAAGCAACCACCGTGAGTGTTCTCGCACCACCACGATCCAGGAACCTACAAATAATCAATCCTCCCGCAAACCAGATGCCAAGAACCCTAATCGCAATCCCCTCTACGGCGTTCAACCTCCATTGCGAGTTCTCCCCTCATCCAAAAACGCACCCCACAACGAACAACCACCCCTCCGCCACGACGTAGAAGCGCTCCAGTGCCGCTTTCACCAAATCGTGCAGCCACCCTAAGACGCGAGTTCCTCTTCCATCGCGAGATTCCTCCACACACAGTGCTCCAACTATCACCAAATCGCACAACCACCCATATCCCATTTCGAAATCCCTATTAGGGTTTCTACTATTGGGGAAGAAGACAGTGACGTGGCAAGAGTGATGTGGCAACAACGGGCCACGTCAACATCCCAGCTCATAAAAAACTTAACCCCGTTAAGCCAATTTAACGACAGAAGCCCAATTGACTCAAATTAGTATTTTTTTAGAACTAAATTGGGGATTCTAATAAAACAGGGATCGAACCGAAAAAAACCCACAAAAATATGGACAAAGGGGTTTAACCTAATATTTAATATTGTATGTTATTTATTTAGATATAATAAGAGAATGACAACTTTGAAAAAAATAAGGGATTTTTTAATTGTGTATGTTATGTTAAAGTTAAAGGAATTTTCTTTAAACACATTTCTTAATAAAAATAACTTAATAATTGTTGTTCAATTAAACTTCACCAACTCAAATTTGTTAAACACAATTTTGTGAAAAAGAAAATTTTAAAAATTTTAAATACACTATTTAACCATCTCTTCTTATATATTTAATAACTTGTTAATAATAAAAGAAAAGTATGTAAATTGTTATCATGATTAAAAAAGAAATATAGAATAGTGTGGGTTCATGATTCTTTGGTAATATATATATATATATATATATATATATATATGGTTTGTTAACATGCGTACGCCTATTTTTCAGTTGATATATTTTATCAATGTGTACTGGGTTTTAGTAGACAAAAATATCCTTGTGTATCATGGATTCTAAGTTTTAAGGAGGTTAAGGGTATTTTAATAATTTTCATTTTCAAAACTAGAAAAAAAAAAAAGAAACCCTGAAGCCCTTGCTCACCTCCCTTATTCCTCTAAACCCTCTCTTTCATCACTCCCTCCAACATTTTCTCTGTCATCCTATGGTAGCCCCAACTGAACAAAAATCAGAAACACTGACGGTTAAACCATCTTACAATAAAATTATCCAATTTTCACAAGCATGAAGAAATTGGTAATTGACCTGAAAAAAATCAGAAATACTCGTTGTTGAACAATTTCTTACAAAAAATGATTTTATAATGAGTTTTCATTTTATAATTTGTTCTTATCTAATTTTCACAAGCATAATGACATCAAAGGAATTGGTAATTTATCTGGAAAAAAATCAGAAACACTCGTTGTTAAACAATTTCTTACAAAAAAGAATTTTATAATGAATTCTCATTTTATAATTTTTGTCATATATAATTTTATTTAATTTTCACCAGCATAATGTCATTCGTAGGAATTGGTAATTGACCTGGAGGGTTTTATTTTAGAGATGATGATTCAACATATGCAGATGATGAAATTAGAGAGATTAGTGAAGCTGGTGAAATTGAAGAGATCTTGAATGAACCATTGCCTGAAGGTGAGATGTAATTGACTCAAGTCTTTACAAAGGCAAATTGTTTAACGACAAATGTTTCTGATTTTTTCAATTGGGGCTACAGTAGGGATGACAGAGAAAATGTTAGAGTGAGAGAGACAAAAGAGAAAGGGTTGAGAGGAATGAGAGAGGTGAGGAAAGGTTTTGGGGTTTTTTTTTTTTAGTTTTGAGAATAAAAATTATTAAAATACTCTTAACCTTAAAACTTAGAATCATGATATATAAGGATATTTTTGTCTACTAAAACTCGGTACACATTGCTAAAATGTACCAACTGAAAAATAGGCGTACGCGTTCTAAATAAACTATATATAGTATATATATATATATAATGAAATAGTAAGAAGGTAATATTAATTATTTTGTAGTGTAATATAGATGAGTTAAATTAAATCAAAGTTAAATCATGAACTTTTGAATTATTATCCTATTAAATCATCTCACCTTTTCATTTTATTAGTAGATTTTTATTTATTTAATTAGTATTTTTCATACTTTTGTTGTTGATGTAAACTATTCATAATCATATATATATATATATATATATATATATATATATATATGGGGTTTGCTAACGCGCTACACCCTGTTTTCAGTTGGTACTTTTTTAGCAATGTGTACCGGGTTTTAGTAGACAAAAATATCCTTTATACCACGGATTTTAAGTTCAAAGTTAGGGTATTTTAATAATTTCATTCTCAAAACTAAAAAAAAAAAAAAAGAAACCCCCAAACCCTTACTCACCTCTCTCATTCCTGTAAACCCTTTCTCTTTCATCTTTCTCACTCGAATCTTTTCTCTGTCATCCCTACTGTAGCCCCAATTGAAAAAATCAGAAACACCCTATTGTAGCCCCAATTGAAAGTTAAACAATCTTACAAAAAAATGATTTTATAATGAGTTTTCATCTTATAATTTTTGTCTTATCTAATTTTATCCAATTTTCACAAGCAAAAGGAATTGGTAATTGACCTGGAAAAAAAGAGAAATACTGTTGTTAAACAATTTCTACAAAAAAATGGACTTTATAATGAGTTTTTATTTTATAATTTGTTCTTATCTATTTATCTAATTTTTCACAAGCCATAATGACATCGGAAGAATTGGTAATGGACCTGGAGGTTTTTTAGAGTGATGATTCAACATATGCAGATATGAAATTAGAGAAATTAGTGAGATGGTGAATGAAAGAGATCTTGAATGAACCTTTGCCTCAAGGTGAATATGTCAATGACTCAACTCTTTAGAAAGACAAATTGTTTAAAAGGCAAGTGTTTCTGATTTTTCAATTGGGGCTACAGTAGGGATGACAGAGAAAAGGTTTTGGAGTGAGAGAGATGAAAGAGAAAGGATTGAGAGGAATGAGAGAGGTGAGTAAGGGTTTTGGGGTTCTTTTTTTTTTTTTTTAAGTTTTGAGAATGAAAAATTTAAAATACCCTTAACCTTAAAACTTAGAATCCATGATAATAGGGTATTTTTGTCTATCTAAACCCGGACACATTACTAAAATGTACCAACTGAAAAACAGGCGTACGCGCGTTAGCAAACCCCATAATATATATATATATATATATATGATTATGAATAGTTTACATCAACAACAAAAGTATGAAAAATACTAATTAAATAAATAAAAATCTACTAATAAAATGAAAAGGTGAGATGATTTAATAGGATAATAATTCAAAAGTTCATGATTTAACTTTGATTTAATTTAACTCATCTATATTACACTACAAAATAATTAATATTACCTTCTTACTATTTCATTATATATATATATATATATATATATATATGTGTGTGTGTGATTTAGATGAGGTAAAAGAGTGATTATATTAATGTAAGACTCTCTTTATACTAAGGAGAAAGTATATTAGATAAATTTGCATACCGGTTTTTTTTATTAAAAAAAAGATTATGTATTAAAGTCAAATTTGGTTTAAGAGTAAACCATAAGTAATACATTGTTCATAACTAACTTTTCAGTAACATGAACAATACCTAGTTTGGGCGTAAATATAGCTCAATATATAATGCCATACCTTACTGCCGAATACAACAAAAATTGATTCATTATTTCTTTTATAAAAGAAATCTCCATTTCTTCATACTATTTCTCAGTATTTTGCTAACGTTTTTAGGTTTTTCTGGACGTGTATATATAACATGACATATACACGTGACAATAATAGTGCCTATTTTTAAAATTAGACCAATTATTAAACTGGTTAAGACACTCAAAGTATAATGGTCTATCGAAACCATATACAAGCCATGTTCTTCTCCTTTCACCATCTTTGAACCAATTAGTCACTCTAAAATTTTCACATTCTTCTCACTAATGGTTTGTTTTAAGAGATGAATATAATATTCCACAATGAAACTCAGTCTCTTAAGTCTTGTGTTGAAACAAATCGAACCAAAATCATGAACAATTAAATGGATTAATTTTTAGGAAACTCATCCTAACTTGTTGAAACTTTTTTTTACTCACAATTATTTCAGTATGTTGAAAGGCAAGTAAGAAACCAAAAGTTAACCCCACTTGAAGAACACATATAGAGGGTAATGCCAATGATGAAGGTTTTGGTAAGAATTTCCCCCCAAAAAAGATAGTAGAATATAGCTAGGGAAATTATTATTGGTTTTTAGTCAATTGACAATGCATGCCCATATTATTGTGAAGAAATGGGCACACGGTGCAACTCGTCAAAATTTTCCTCATTAGTACATCAAACTTAATGTGTTCTCCACTACATATTCCAAAGACATTGCCATAATAATAACTCTTGTATTAGTTTCACACCACATTATACGCATCCACCACACTCCACTTATATCCCACGTGTGATTTATCAAAATTTGTTTTTCTCTTCTTTGCTTAACTTTTAGAATCACATCATCATTCCTCTTACTCAAAAGAGTAAACACATGACTCATGCACAGACAATCGAGTACTTATTTACATTATATTTATATCTATGATTTTCCCTTTTTCAACATGCATGTAATTAACTATTTGAATTTGAAAATACTTAGATACACAATAATTTATTATTATAGAATTATAAATATTAAATGTAAAAGCTGTGAACATTAGGAATTAGTAATAGATTTAATAAACATATTAAAAAAATTGAAAATAACGGTAGTTATTTTTGTATTTCTCGTTTTTAATATTATTATTTATTGGAATGCTGGTTTCAAAAAAAAAATTGTCGTCACAAAATATAATATGACGATTCATAATGAATTTTTTATGTTACTGGTTCTTGTTCTTCCACGGTCTTCATCTTCCACGCTCTTCATCTCCTTCAACCTTGTTCAATTTGGTTGTTCTTCTTCTTCGACATTGTTGATGTTTGGGGTTTGTCTATGTGAAAATTTTTTATCTTTGTTATTATTCTTCTTCGACTCTTAATTGAGATTATTATTTTTGTTTAACATTGTTGAACTTCGTTGTATTTCAGTGTTGTGGTTGAAGAACTTGAGCTATGTCGGTGGCTCATTCATGTTCATATTCCACATGTAATGGGTGGTGGAGGTAAAACCCTAGTATGTGTTGTTGTGCTGGTGGAGGATCGAGGAGTTTGGGTGTATCACCCATTTGCCATTCTGGAGAGAAATCAATTTTGAGAACAACGAAAACTAATAATAACAGATGGAAACTATTTTTGGGTTGCCTTAAGTACAAGGAAAAATACATGGAAGATATGGCATTTGTGTTATTGTTTTTTGAAACGAGATCATTGTTGGAATACTGAATTGTTATCATTGTTGTTGTTATTTATAAAGTGGAATTGAAAATGATGGTTGCAATTACTTTAGATGGTGCATTGAAAATGGGATTGAGGAAAGGGGTACCAATGTCAAGTGTGAAGGAAGGGATATGACACTTTGGTAAAGACTAAAGAAAGGGAAGGTGATAAGAAGATTATAAGTAATTTGGAGAAATATGTTAAGATTCTCCAAAAATGGATTAAGGTGTTTGTAAGGGTGGTTTCTATTATTCGTGTCACTAACATAATTGTAGTTCAATGTTGATGAGAAATCATGATGAGTTGTAATAGTGTTGTTTTATTATTACTTAGTTAAGTTAATTTTTGTTTTAGTTGGGATGTAAGTCTTTTTCATTGTACTTAGTTAAGTTAATTTGGTTGTAGTTTGGATGTAATGTTTAAGGTGTACAATTTCCATTGTAAAATGTTGGTGTGTTGTTAATGTAATGTTTTTCAATGAATTTAACAATTTCAGAACTTTAAAACAGTTTGTTATGTTGGTAGTGTAGCTGCTAAAACAAATCAAAATGGTGTAATGAAATCAACAACATTGATGAGTACATCAAAAAAGGTGTTGGTCTACCACTTAAGAAGTTACTTCATTGGCAGGAAAACAAAATAAGTTTTGAAACATCAAAAAAGTATTACAAAAGTACATCACAAAAGTTGTTATAAGGTGTTACACAACTTTTACAAAAGTATTAACAACACATACAACTTCGAAAGACGTGATGGTTTTCAAATTCCTGCCACTCCTAGCATTGAGCTTCACCCTCATGTGATACTTCACTAAATTGTGTTGATGGCATAACTTGTTCGGATGATTGAGTAAGTTCTTCTAGTTCTTGGTAATGCACAACACCTTGTTGGGTTGCGTTTAGGGCAACAAATTTCTGTTGTGTCCAACTTCCCTTCATAAGGCGAACATCTTTGTGTATATCCACCTTTTGTCAATCAGTGTTTCATCCTTTATGATCTTCCACATTCTGTTTTTTTTTTCCGTAAGTCTTTTTGGAAATATTTTTTAGCTGGAGGAGAGGAAAGACATCAGGGATATGCTGTATTCTCCCACATGTTTTTACCATTGATGATATATAATTGATGTGTATATTTCTTCATATGTGAAATTCCTAAAACAATTAGCTATAAAGTATTCTCCGTCTATATTTAGAAACTTCATTACAGTCAGGGAATTACACCATGGCATTCCACTTATACTTCATTTCCTACATGTGCATGATGTATCGTCTACATTGACAACAAACTTATCCCCATTATGTGACACATGTCTAACTTTAAATAACTTGTCTGATGACTAGCTATGAGGATAAAAAAGCAATAATAATGAAGCAATAAAAAAATGAACAAAAATAGTGAGTAATAAATTAAGTCTGGTCAAGATTTTGGGACAAATGGATCCTTAAAATGAGTGTACCTTTAAACTGATTGTTGTCCATCACTTTATCATGTAAACCTGAATGTCCTCCAACATGGTAATAATGTGCCTTACATAGAATCTTTGATCAACTCTAGGAAAATAGTTCTTGTATAACTAGCAATAGACCCTAGGGTTTGAATTCAGTGCAATGTAGTTAGAGGTTGTGTTGTGGTATACACGTAAGAAACTTAACAACCATTTTTTACAACAATAGTTATGTACAAAAAATAGAAATTGTATATGGGTATTATCTTTTAGGATTAATACCTCTTTTGGTCCCTCAAAAGAGGGAGATTGTTCAAAGTGGTCCTACCTTTTTTAAAAAGTTTGAAGTGGTCCCAACTTGTGAAAAATTATGTGAAGTTAATCCTTTTTGGTTACGACGTCAAAATTTTAACGGTGGAGTTGCCTCCTTGGCTAAAACTTAATGAGTTGTCCTCTTTTTCTCATACGTGCCACACTGAGGCAATATAATGTGTCAATTTTGAATTTTAAAAAAACAAATTGCTTGCCACATCAGCATCATCTTCCACCTCTTCGAAACGTTAGAGCCACAAACCGTCGCTATCAACACCTCATACCACCACGAAGGCTACCAACTTCTTCCTAACAACCAGATCAAAATTTCCCCCTCCATGTGTCACTGCAACGAAACCAAAAAGCCACCATCATCTTCTCCGCTAGACTTTCAAAAAAACTCAGAAACAAAAAGGTGAGCTCCTCCACCAATCTCCTCCTTCAAAACTTGCAAGAAACCATAGAGACCTAAAGAAACCCAAATCGAGCCTCATCCATAGCCACCGAGAACCTGTGAAAACCAAATTCTAAAAAAAACTAAACACTAATCGCAGAACAAAAAACCCCAAATTAGGAACCATAATCGTGAGTTCATCGCGAATAAAAAAACGCCCAACCATCTCGCGAAAATCACCCCACCGGGGTCTTTAATTGTTAAAGCTAGGGTTCAGGAGACTCCAAAGTCAGTACGCGGAAGCTCATCATTTTCACCTAGAGGAGGACCTATACGTGATGGAGCTTTTAAAGGCCGTGTCGATTGGCGCCGACGTTCTTCCGTTGAGATCAGAGGTTGAGGAGGGCGGCGACGGAGGAGACTTGGCGTACATGCGAGCACCCTTCGAGCATGTAGTGGGCTCCAAGGATTTCGATACTCTCTATATGATGAGCCCGGACTTTCAGGGGAATAGGGGACCCGATCTTACTATATTTTTTGTCAAGGTTTAATTCACAATCGATTTAATGAAGTACAGTGAGTGTTCTTGTTTGTGAGTTTGATCAGAGGGTTCATTTTTATTTCTGGGTGAATTAGGATTCATCCCATCCAGGATTAGTCTACGTAGTAATCGAGGTTCTTTTGTCTACCCATGTCTTCTCTCATGTTATATCTATCTATACTTTCTCTCCTTTTTTTCCAAGCTTTTCTTAGGTCCTGCATGATTAGTGTTTAGGTTTTCTGTAATTTGGGTTTCTAGAGGTGGAAGATGAAGCTGATGTGGCAAGCAATTTATTTTTTTTAAATTCAAAATTGACACGTTATATTGCCTCAGTATGCCGCGTATGAGAAAAAGAAGACAAGTCATTGAGTTTTGGCTAAGTAGGCAGCTACACCGTTAAAATTTTGACGCCGTAACCAAAAAGGATTAACTTGATATGATTTTTCACAAGTTGGGACCGCTTCAAACTTTTTAAAAAAGGTAGGACCACTTTGAACAATCTCCCTCTTTCGAGGGACCAAAAGAGGCATTAAGCCTATCTTTTATTGGTCTATTATAAAACTAGATTATAAACATACTAGAGCCCCACCAAGGTCATCAATCAATAGCTCCATAAACAAACTCCATGAATCCATGTTCTTAACCTTACCCACAACATATGCAAGAGGAACATTTGGTCGTTGGCATATCATCCAATAGTGGTTAACAACATCCCACTGTACTTCCCTATTAAGAAAGCCCCATCTAGTCCAATTATTGGTCTGCATGACACGAACTATCTTTGCATGCCTTTAGACATGTATAAAAAGTCTTGAAAATTGGTTGATCGTCCTTCTCCTCAACCTTTACTTTGACTATTGATCTTAAATTTCTTGCAAGAAGCTCATGCGAATAATCGTATATCAATTTATATTATTCTTTGAAGGACCCATCAATGTGCTCTGATGCAATTGCTTTGGCCTTGTATGCCATACATCAAGATACCAATGTTCCATTTTCTACTTATTTTTTCACGAATTTCAACTCCTTTCACTTTAGGGTTTTATTTTAATGTTTTCACTAACTTCTTACTTGGCTACTTAACATTAAATAAATGAACATTTAATTCTCTACCGCATATATGGTTGTCAACAATAGTCCTCAACTTTCATGTTTGCACTACATCCATATAACCACAATATGCAAACCATGGGCAATTTCCTTTTGCACACATATTTCAACTTCAATCTTCTTTTATCATTCTTAACAAGTTTTAAATTTCTACCATTTTTCAACACATAGCTTTTTATGGCTTCTAAAAACTCTTCATTTTCAGCAAAATAGGTCTCAACTTTCCATTTATAATCAACCATACTTTTCGACATAGAAAATGTTCCAAACCTACCATAACTCTCTTCATGACTATTTGAGGCACTAACCAACTTTTCTTATTGACAATCATCATCCGATAACCCTTTGTCATTCACCCCACCAACTTCATTATCTTCATCAAAATCATTGTCATCATTTACTCCAACGTATGAAGTCTGAATCCTAGATGGTCCATCAAATTCATGTGAAATAGTTTCCAATTATTACCAGACCATTATGGATCTCCCAATTAAAAATGAGTTTGCTGAAGAAGATAATGATGTTGCAGAATCATCTTCCATTCCCTATAGACCTCGATCCGAATTTGAAAAAGTTCTGCTAAAGGAAATAAGATCTTTAAAGATTGTCTGCCAAGGAATAAGGCAAGACGTACTGGTTATAAAAGAACATCTGAACTTGGATGCTCATAATGAGGAGTCAGAACCTGAGGAAAGTTCTGGTGAGGAAAGTAGTACACCAGTAGGGAGTCCAATAGAGGATATGGAAGAAGAAGAAGGACAGGATGACAATGTTGAGGAAGAAAGTAATAGTGACATGATTCTCAGAACCTATTTGAAGAATAAAAATAGGAAAAAGATTTAAGAATTTAATCAATTCCTGTTTTAGGCGTTTTGTATTGTTTTGTTTTGCTGGTTGTATGTGTCAGTTATATTTTGGCTTTATCTGATTTATTTCAAGTTTGATATTAATGAAATCAGAAGTTATTAAAATCGATTATACTGTGCTTGTATGCGAATGAATTATTGATTACTGGTACTTTCTTACATTTTGCACACTCACACATTAATTCCTGTATAACATTGATTCTAAAATGCTTGATCTGGAAAGACTTTGAAAGGTTTTATAGGAATATCACTTGCTGACTAGATAAACTGGATAATCTGAAATATGCTACAGCGAGAAATCGACTCTAACTGAGATCAAATCGGTTAAACATCAACAGGAGTTTAAAGATTCCAAAACTGGAATATCTGATATCTTTAGATCTTGTTTTATTTACTATTGATTGTTTATTCTTATATCTCTATGCTTATCTGCTGCATAAAATATCTGAGATAATAAGAGATTAAAATGTGCACTAGTACAAAAACAGTGTACAACGTCGAATATTTTTGGCCTTTCAGGTCGAATTCGAGAACGACGTCATATCGGGTTAAATTGACGTGGAATTTAAAAAATTCGACGTTAATTTAACGTCGAATTTAAAAAAATCGACGTTAATTTAACGTCGAATTTAAAAAATTTGACGTTAATTTAACGTCGAATTTTTAACATATACGACGTTAATCAATTTTTTTTTTATTTTTTTAATTAATTGTAATCCTTTTTAGCAACTCTATGAAACCTGAAAAGCATAACTATGAACGATAATATAGGATCAATAACAAACAACAAACAAGTTCAATCAAACAAAAAAACAAGTTCAATCAAACAACAACAACAAACAAGTTCAACCAAACAACAACAACAAACAAGTTCAACCAAACAACAACAAAAAAATTCAACAACAAAAAAACAACAAACAAGTTTAGCAAATAAGTTCTTCAAAACAAAAACGAAAACTAACCTTTAAAAGGTGGGTTCATCGGAATAAAGTGTTGCCACCAGTGAGAGAGAAAGCAAAATACGCCTATGAAGGACAAGAACACGAAAATAATCGATGAAAACAAACGAAAATCATACCCAAAGTAGTTAATTAACATGCATTTGTATCAAATGAAAGAAAGATTACATGTGATGGTCGTCAAACTTCGTTGGAGAAAAGTTTGAGCAGAGAAGAGGCTCTCGTGCGCTAAGATAAAGTAAATGAATTTTCAATCTCCCGCTCAAATTTTTATTGAATTCATTGGCCTTTTGACGTCTAACGCTAAGACATTCGACGTTTTATATCGTCTTACATCGAATTATAATTCTAAACGACGTTTAATAATTGCATTTATTTACAAAATTGCCACCGGTCATTTTTAACGTTGGTTATTTAGTGGTTAGACGTTAAACGTGTGACGTTATACGCTGTTTTT
>NW_025903275.1:0-32778 GCF_018835915.1 Vigna umbellata
AGCATAAAAATAACGGTTTTTCAACCGTTATCACCTTCGACCGTTCGGCCTTCACAGGCCTCGACCGTTCGACCATGAAATGGCCTCAAGCTTTCAGCCTTTAAAGGCCTCAACAACTCGGCCACAATGGCATCAACAGTTCGCCCTTCAGAGGCCTCACCATTCTCGGCCACCAAGGCCTCAATCAATCGGCCTCCGCGCCCTCAAAGACTCGGCCACAATGGCCTCAACCGTTCGACCTTCAAAGACCCCGACTGTTCCGCCACTGCTTGGCCTCAACTTGGCCTCCTCAGCCTCAACTCCTCAGCCTTCAACATTGTCGGCCTTCAGAGGCCTTAACTTGGCCTCCAAAAGGCCTCAACATCTCAGTCTCCCGTGGCCTCAATCGTTCGGCCTTCACAAGGCCTCAACATCTCGGCCTCCAAAGGCCTCAACCGTTCGGCTTTAAAAGGCCTCAACATCTTGGCCTCCCGTGGCCTCAATCGTTCGGCCTTCAAAAGGCCTCAACATCTCGGCCTCCAAAGGCCTCAATTGTTCGGCCTTCAAAAGGCCTCAACCTCTCGGCCTCCCGTGGCCGCAATCTCTCGGCCTCCCGTGGCCTCAACCTTTCGGCCACTGCTTGGTCTCAACCTCTCGGCGTCCCGTGGCCTCAACCTTTCGGCCACTACTTGGCCTCAACTTGGCCTTCGTATGGCCTCACCCGCTCGGCCGTTAAAGGCCTTAACTTCGCCTCCAAAAGGCCTCAACATCTCGGCCTTCAAAGGGCTCAACATCTCAACCGTTCGGCCCCCTCAGCCTCAACTTATCGACCTCCTAAGGCCTCAACTTCTCGGCCTCCAAGGGCCTCAACCTCTCGGCCTCCAAAGGCCTCAACCGTTCGGCCATTTCTTGGCCTCAACTTGGCCTCTAAAGGCCTCAACTTCTCCTCTTGGCCGTCCATGGCCTCACTTTTACTTAGCCAAATTCGGCAATAAACCATTCGGCTATATGACCTCTTCCATCCGACCTCAAGTACTTAGCCAAAGCTAGCATCAAGTGTCCAGCCTCACAAATACTCAACCAACCATTCGGCCACAACCGTTCGGCCATCCGGCCTCTCTACTATTCAGATACTTAACCAAATTAGCGTCAGCTATACGGCTATTCGGCTATTCGGCCTTGTATATGGCCATTCGGCCTTCAGTATACGCCCATTAGGCCTCTACCATACGGTCATCCGTCCTTCTCGGCCATCAATCTCTGGTCGTTCGGCCTCTACTACTCGGCCTTCGATGGCCTCGAACTTCGCGAAATTAGGTATTGAGCGTTCAGCCTCGGCGGTTTGTCCTTAAGGCACGACCCGTTTCAGTCTTCTGGCCAGTCATCTTAATCAACGAACGATGAAGACAAAAAAAAGGCCAACAGAAGATTTCGTCCGTAGTAGGAAGGCCATAAACATAACCCCTTCGCATAATAAAATCATGCTCGGGCTTGGGGGGCTTATGTACCGTCCTGTCCTCCCTACCTCACATGCCGAACGGTCCTTAGGCCGTACGGTCTTCCTTACCCGATATGCCGAACGGTCTTTAGGCCAGCCACCAGGCTTACAACCCTGGCCGACCAGGCCGACCACCCATACTGACCAGCCACCAGGCCTGCAACCCTGGTCGACCACATGGTCCTGACCGGACGACTATTCCTTATGCTGCCACCAGACCAACAACCCTGGTTGACCAACCACCAGGCCGACTGTATGGTTGGATTATAAATAGTAATAACTCATTAAAGCCCCTAATGAAGATTAAGGTGTGATTAGGCCGTCATTAGGCCGACGAAAGGTAAAAGCCCATTACAACCAGTATAAATAAGAGTCTCAAGTATGATTTCTGGGCAGATTGCACACGCTACACATTATGCTCTACTTGCTATAATAACTGCTTGGTCACTTTATTGACTTGAGCGTCGGAGTGCCTTTGACAGATGTCCGCCTGCCCGGCTTGGAGAACGAGGAGGGAGAACAAATACTACAACCGGGATACGAAGAAGAGGAGAGAGCTCGTTTGGTCTTCGCCAACACGTCCAGTCCTCGACAAACAGGTAACTGTCCGGTCTTCCACATGTTGGAGCGCTTGAAGTATTTACGAGACCCGTCCAGTCTTCAACATTCGTCCGGTCATCAAGTTCTGCCCTATCTTCGGCACAACATGGAGTGTTTTGAACGTAGGACATCACCAAACCTTATACCCGAAACATGTACAGAGGAAAACAAGATTCTTTGGCTCATGTCAAAATTGAAAGTTCCAATGCTAATTTGTTCGAAGGTACAAATGGAATGTATTGCATAATGTTTGCACTTATTCCTTACCAAGACTACCATTCCCTGCAACCAACATCATGCCACAAAAATTTTAAAAGATGCATTGTTTGTCTGTGGATGAAAACGAGGCTAAATAGTTATCACCTTCTCAAGAACACATACATGAGACCATGGAAGCTTTAGAGAAGATGAAAGAAATAGAGGTAATCCAAAATGAGAAGTTGTAAGAAATTTTTAAGACCCTTTCAAGCTAGAATCTCAAAGCACCCACTTCTTTTCACTCAATCCAACCCTTTGTCTTAATATGTTTATAATTTGTTGTTTTAACAAACAATTTGTCATTATTCATACTTTGTTTATTAAATTTCAATGTTCGTACCCTTCATTACATGGTTCTCTTTGATCTTTATAGTTTCAACCCTTTTGCTGATTGACAAAAAGAAAAAAAAATTCTAAAACATAAAACTATAATATTCGAAACATATGCAATATGCCTTAATATTAGAATGTGTATATACCTTATTTTGGTATTCTATCTAAACTTTATTATGTTAGGTTTAATTACTTATTAAGTCCCTAAATTCACTACNTACAAAATCAAGGGAATCTTGCACAAAACCATTAAATTCACTTTCAACTCTCTTATTCTCAAAACTAAAGCAAAAATGAGTTCAAGCTAGTTTTTAAGTCTTAAAGGTTGCTTTTGGTATCAAATTTAAGCATAAAAATAACGGTTTTTCAACCGTTATCACCTTCGACCGTTCGGCCTTCACAGGCCTCGACCGTTCGACCATGAAATGGCCTCAAGCTTTCAGCCTTTAAAGGCCTCAACAACTCGGCCACAATGGCATCAACAGTTCGCCCTTCAGAGGCCTCACCATTCTCGGCCACCAAGGCCTCAATCAATCGGCCTCCGCGCCCTCAAAGACTCGGCCACAATGGCCTCAACCGTTCGACCTTCAAAGACCCCGACTGTTCCGCCACTGCTTGGCCTCAACTTGGCCTCCTCAGCCTCAACTCCTCAGCCTTCAACATTGTCGGCCTTCAGAGGCCTTAACTTGGCCTCCAAAAGGCCTCAACATCTCAGTCTCCCGTGGCCTCAATCGTTCGGCCTTCACAAGGCCTCAACATCTCGGCCTCCAAAGGCCTCAACCGTTCGGCTTTAAAAGGCCTCAACATCTTGGCCTCCCGTGGCCTCAATCGTTCGGCCTTCAAAAGGCCTCAACATCTCGGCCTCCAAAGGCCTCAATTGTTCGGCCTTCAAAAGGCCTCAACCTCTCGGCCTCCCGTGGCCGCAATCTCTCGGCCTCCCGTGGCCTCAACCTTTCGGCCACTGCTTGGTCTCAACCTCTCGGCGTCCCGTGGCCTCAACCTTTCGGCCACTACTTGGCCTCAACTTGGCCTTCGTATGGCCTCACCCGCTCGGCCGTTAAAGGCCTTAACTTCGCCTCCAAAAGGCCTCAACATCTCGGCCTTCAAAGGGCTCAACATCTCAACCGTTCGGCCCCCTCAGCCTCAACTTATCGACCTCCTAAGGCCTCAACTTCTCGGCCTCCAAGGGCCTCAACCTCTCGGCCTCCAAAGGCCTCAACCGTTCGGCCATTTCTTGGCCTCAACTTGGCCTCTAAAGGCCTCAACTTCTCCTCTTGGCCGTCCATGGCCTCACTTTTACTTAGCCAAATTCGGCAATAAACCATTCGGCTATATGACCTCTTCCATCCGACCTCAAGTACTTAGCCAAAGCTAGCATCAAGTGTCCAGCCTCACAAATACTCAACCAACCATTCGGCCACAACCGTTCGGCCATCCGGCCTCTCTACTATTCAGATACTTAACCAAATTAGCGTCAGCTATACGGCTATTCGGCTATTCGGCCTTGTATATGGCCATTCGGCCTTCAGTATACGCCCATTAGGCCTCTACCATACGGTCATCCGTCCTTCTCGGCCATCAATCTCTGGTCGTTCGGCCTCTACTACTCGGCCTTCGATGGCCTCGAACTTCGCGAAATTAGGTATTGAGCGTTCAGCCTCGGCGGTTTGTCCTTAAGGCACGACCCGTTTCAGTCTTCTGGCCAGTCATCTTAATCAACGAACGATGAAGACAAAAAAAAGGCCAACAGAAGATTTCGTCCGTAGTAGGAAGGCCATAAACATAACCCCTTCGCATAATAAAATCATGCTCGGGCTTGGGGGGCTTATGTACCGTCCTGTCCTCCCTACCTCACATGCCGAACGGTCCTTAGGCCGTACGGTCTTCCTTACCCGATATGCCGAACGGTCTTTAGGCCAGCCACCAGGCTTACAACCCTGGCCGACCAGGCCGACCACCCATACTGACCAGCCACCAGGCCTGCAACCCTGGTCGACCACATGGTCCTGACCGGACGACTATTCCTTATGCTGCCACCAGACCAACAACCCTGGTTGACCAACCACCAGGCCGACTGTATGGTTGGATTATAAATAGTAATAACTCATTAAAGCCCCTAATGAAGATTAAGGTGTGATTAGGCCGTCATTAGGCCGACGAAAGGTAAAAGCCCATTACAACCAGTATAAATAAGAGTCTCAAGTATGATTTCTGGGCAGATTGCACACGCTACACATTATGCTCTACTTGCTATAATAACTGCTTGGTCACTTTATTGACTTGAGCGTCGGAGTGCCTTTGACAGATGTCCGCCTGCCCGGCTTGGAGAACGAGGAGGGAGAACAAATACTACAACCGGGATACGAAGAAGAGGAGAGAGCTCGTTTGGTCTTCGCCAACACGTCCAGTCCTCGACAAACAGGTAACTGTCCGGTCTTCCACATGTTGGAGCGCTTGAAGTATTTACGAGACCCGTCCAGTCTTCAACATTCGTCCGGTCATCAAGTTCTGCCCTATCTTCGGCACAACATGGAGTGTTTTGAACGTAGGACATCACCAAACCTTATACCCGAAACATGTACAGAGGAAAACAAGATTCTTTGGCTCATGTCAAAATTGAAAGTTCCAATGCTAATTTGTTCGAAGGTACAAATGGAATGTATTGCATAATGTTTGCACTTATTCCTTACCAAGACTACCATTCCCTGCAACCAACATCATGCCACAAAAATTTTAAAAGATGCATTGTTTGTCTGTGGATGAAAACGAGGCTAAATAGTTATCACCTTCTCAAGAACACATACATGAGACCATGGAAGCTTTAGAGAAGATGAAAGAAATAGAGGTAATCCAAAATGAGAAGTTGTAAGAAATTTTTAAGACCCTTTCAAGCTAGAATCTCAAAGCACCCACTTCTTTTCACTCAATCCAACCCTTTGTCTTAATATGTTTATAATTTGTTGTTTTAACAAACAATTTGTCATTATTCATACTTTGTTTATTAAATTTCAATGTTCGTACCCTTCATTACATGGTTCTCTTTGATCTTTATAGTTTCAACCCTTTTGCTGATTGACAAAAAGAAAAAAAAATTCTAAAACATAAAACTATAATATTCGAAACATATGCAATATGCCTTAATATTAGAATGTGTATATACCTTATTTTGGTATTCTATCTAAACTTTATTATGTTAGGTTTAATTACTTATTAAGTCCCTAAATTCACTACTAAGTCTCAATTTCGTCTTCCTTTCAAAAAAGTGTCATTTCTTCTCATTTTGTATAATTTGCATCAATCAAGCCCAATTCTATTTACAGTGTTTAAATAGATAACATTAACTTATTTATGAATGTGTGTTGTGCAACCATTACTATCGTAGTATTTCATTGGTATATATTATAGTGACATGTAAGCCAAAAGAGGGTTATGTGGAAATTTCCTTGGGATAGTTGGAAAAGAGGATTTGTTAAGTGAAGATGATCTTGTGGATGTTATTGTCCACGGAGATGAAGTGGTGATGATTTTTGCGAAGGTAGTGTCCAAGTTGAAGTGGGTAGACCAAGTTGGTCTTCTACTCCATTTGAGCATGTACAAGACAAGAGTTTATCTGACAGTAAGTGAGAATCTGATACTTTAGGCAGTGTTGATTTAAGTGATTCATCAGATAATGATAAAGATCGATATTGAAATTTTGGGATTTTCTTAATGCCCAAAAGTATGGAAGAATATAAATGGGAAGTGGGGACATACTTTTCAGAGTCTTCATCATTCTTCACTGTCTTCGTCTTTTCTTTTGAGCCTTTTCCTTTCTCAAGGTTCTGGTTTGCACGACGGAGATGGATGAGATGAGGGAAAGAGGTGTGTGATTTCAAACTGGGCCATACGAGATCCGACTCTGGATCGCACCGACGCCGTTGATATACTCCGGCCGGACTGCTACTTCGCCGGCGATGAATGCTCTCTGATCATGTTATTTCTCTTCATCATTTACCATCCTTACCCAGTAGAATTTTCTCTAATGGAAAGAGTCGGGGTTCGTGCATCTTTACGCAGCAGGGCCGCAAAGGTATTAATCAGGATGCCATGATTGTGTGGGAAGTAAGTATGTCCATCGTGTTTCATGTTAAGCTGAGATTAATTTTAGAAAGGGGTTATTTTTTGTTTTGAAATGTCAAAAGAAACAATTATTTCTTGAGAAAAAAAGGGTTTCATGTATTTATGCAGGATTTCATGTATGAAGATATGATCTTTTGTGGTGTTTTTGATGGGCATGGTCCGCACGGTCATCTTGTTGCACGCAAAGTTAGGGATGCTCTACCTCTTAAACTGTATCATTTTTGCATTCTTTTGAATCAAAGCGAACTGGGTCTGGTAAAACTTGCTTTATAGGGAATGTAAAATATGATAGTGTAGAATTTGAGAAAGATTCCTCCATAGAGGATAAAATGAACTCTATGTGGATTGCTTTTGTAGTGGGAGCACTACGACTATAGTGAAGTGGGTAGTAGAAGAGCACCATTTTACTGTTATGATTGTTTCCCATTCTTTTTCAATTTTCTTGATTTCTTAGCTTACCAGGGTTCCAATCTGTTCTTGACAATGGCGCAAGGGCAAGCTTCCTTTCCTCTCCATCTTTCTCTGATTTTTTGATTGGGTTCTCTTAGGATTTCGTGTTAGTGTATTGCGGTCTTGAAATTGGGATTTCTGGGATGGTTCACTAGATTTTCTATGCAGGTTTTTTTATCACATTTTTGGAAGTTGGAGTTGAATTGGGATTTTGATTTTGTGTTCCCATTTGTGAGCTTGAAACTGTTAAGTTTAATTGAATTTGTGAGTGGTGGTTGTTGATGGTGGTGCCAGTGGAGCAACGACGGGGGAGGACGCAGAGGGGGAGGGAAGAGCTGGTGGAGCGTGTCATGCGGGAGACGGTAGATCGGAGGCTCTTTAAATGTTTGGTGGAATTGAGATTGTAAAACACATCACTCACTAAATTTAATCACAATGACACGTCCTCTTAAAAATAATTACAGCTCAGCATCTGTTAACACCCTTTGAGAACATTTAACAGAAAGGACAAAATTGGCTCAATTTTTCAAAATGTTGGACTAATTTAAACACTTGAAAATATGAGGATCCACTTGAGATTTACTAACAAATATGAGGACCACAAGATGGTTTAAACATTTTATTTAAAACTTAAAATAAATCCAGATAATGACCTCTTCCTATGACACGTGGTTATGAAATGTCAGCTCACCATGCCACCAGACAACACATTTAACGTCGTTTACAGAATTTAACAGCAGAGATTTTATTGATTCAATTTTTCATAAAAAGGGATTTAATTGAACGCTTTCAAAATACGGGACCTAATTGATTCAAATCTACACAAACAGAGACCTCTGAATCAATTAAACCTATGAGATAAATAAAAGGAAAACCTCTTTTACATTGTAAATTCTTGCAACATGGAAAATAAGGCAGAGACTATAACACCCTTTTACTAAGCCTATCCGAATAAGTTTTTAATCTTGTCTTTATAAATAAACAGTTACCCTCTCCATTCCCCGTTGTCACTTGTTCATTCTATTTCGCTCTCCTTTTGTATCTTAGGCCATTTATTCCCAGTCTCCTACTTCTCTCTCCTTGTATTATGGGCCTATCAAAATTCCTTTTATTCCATAATTCAAAAATCATAGGAGATTCCAACCAAATAATAACTCTGAAAATTGAACAAATGATCTATTTTTTATATCAATAACCCAATATGAAGTACTAGAACATGTTATTTAATATAAACAGAATTCAATTTAAAGTATACAAGTGATGCAATCAACATGTAATTACTCTTTTCAAGTGTATCAGCAATGCACTTAATCTCTCCATAAAAACAAGGGCCTCGAATCACAATTTGGTACATGAAAACATAAAAATCAATTTACATTAAATTTTCTTGTAGAAGTTCCGGTGTGTGACGGGTGCACCAAAACGTCAAAGGGTGCGCCAAAACGTGAAGGGTCAACAAAACGAGGTCTTGACTAACGTGAAGGCTTGTCTACCACATAACACATAAGTTGTTATTTGTAAATATTCAATTCAAAATATATTATTATTAGTAGGTTCAAAACTGTAATAATATATAAGTAAAATTTATATAAAATATTAATATTCTTAAAATAAGATAAAAATTATATTTATGATAATATATAGAATCCAAATTATAATAAATAAAGTTCAATTATTATATAAGTTAATATATTATTATATATTAAGTTTATCTTTGTTTTTTAATATTAATATATCTATAAAAACCTGCAAATATTTCCATCACAATAAATAATCTAACTCAATACGCATTATTTTTACTGTCATACTTAAAAAAGGTTTAATACATTATTAGTCCGTACGTTTAGGAGTTTGGTTAAAAGTAATCCTTACTTTTAAAAAAGTTCAGTAAGACTCCAAATTTCGTTAAAAAATGTTCAATATGGTCATTTCTGCTCATGCCACACGCAAACCGTGGCATCTCATAAGCACGTGACACACGTTAACGTGGACTTAAATGATTTTTTAATTTTAAAAAAAAGTCACTGCCACGTCATCATCACCAACTCCAAACAAATCCTAATTTCTCTCCAAGAAACCCTAGCCGCCGTCACCGCCATCCTCGCGGGCAACCGTCCTCTCCAATGCATCACACACCACCATCAAAGCTATGCGACGAGAACGCGAGAAACCCTAGGTCTCCACGGTTTGCTTGCAGGTCTGATTGTGGTTGTAGGTGAAGGCAAGCAGCGGCGCGATTAGTGGTGGAGAAGAGTGGCAAATCGCTATCTGCAGCAGCTAGCGATTTGGTTAGTGGTTAGTGGTGGACGATTATGTGGTGGAGATTGGAACACGATTTGGCTGGTGTGAGGGTGAAAATGACGAGGAAAAGATTCGGTTATTAAACCCTTAAAAGATAACCCGGTATTGTGCTTAATCTAATATTTCTACTTTGAGACAAGGAAAAGATGAATCATTATGTGAAGTATGGGAAAAATTCGGTTGCAGCTCAAAAAAGTCCTAATCACTTATATAAATTTAAGACAACCAACAGTGGCAAAGCCACCAAGAAAAGTAGCTGCTACACTTCCAATGAGAATGGCTACTCCAACGCCTATTCCATTCTTGGACCCTGTCTTGGTAGTTGGGTTGTCCTGTGCAGTATTATCTTCTAGGTTAGTTCCATTATGTTCAACATCAACAAGCGGACTGAATCTTGGGATTTCACCAGACAGAAGATTGTTGTTAGAAAATATCAACCGTGTCAAAGCCGGCATTGTAGTAAGCTCAACAGGAATTTCACCAGAAAAACGGTTATTTGAGAGATCCAGTACTTCTAGGCTATCCAAACTACCCAAGCTTCTAGGAATAGAACCACTAAAGAGGTTGCTACTAAGATTCAATGAAACCAGCGGATACACTGGCATGCTTGGAATCTCACCTCTTAGATGGTTTTCCCCAAGTTGGAGTTCTAAAAGACGCCTCAAGTACCCAATGGATGTCGGTATGGAACCATTAAGATTGTTGCCTTGCAAATACAGGAAATTAAGAATGGTTAAATTTGCAATATCAGACGGAATTGGTCCACTCAGAGAATTCCGGCTCAAATTCATAGTTAACAATTTATAAAGTTGGCCAATTTGAGTTGGGATTGTGCCGTTAAGATTGTTCAATTGGAGCTGCAACACCTGGAGATTGGTAAGACTACCAAGCTGTTGTGGCAATACACCACTCAACCGATTCTGAGCTAAATTCAACAATGTCAAACTCTTGCAAGAACTCAATTCAGCTGGTATCGATCCCATCAAGATATTGTTATCAAGCTCCAAGTATGTCAAATTATGAAGTTCTACAAAAGCATCTGAAGGAATGTTTCCACTCAGCTGATTGCTGCCAAACCTCAACCTGAACAAATTTGGAGAAACTTTCGTAGGTAAAGACCCATTTAACTTATTATTGGTCAAATCTACAACCTGCAACTGTTGTGGAGATAAAAAGTCTTCTGGAATGGCGCCAGACAGAGTATTATAACTAAGATCCAAACTCGTGAGATATTTTGTAATCCCAGAAGGTATAGAACCTGTGAAGTTGTTCTGATTTGCTGCAAATCTTGAAAGTTTGGTGATGTTCGCCAGTGAAGTTGGAATTTCACCAGTGAGGTCATTGGTGGAAAGGATCAAAGTTTCTAATTTAGAAAGCTTCCCAATATTGGTAGGAATAGAGTGTGAAAGTCCATTGTTCTTAAGATCAATCCAAGTCAAGTTTTCATAACTCAATAATTCATCAGGGATTTTGCCATCAAAGCTATTGCTAGAAAGCAGAAGGTGCTCCAAAACCATGGACTTTCCCAATTTGGTAGGAAGAGACCCAGAGAATCCATTGAAACTAAGATTCAAAATTTTTAGGCTAACCAACTCATCTATCTCTAAAACAATATTCCCTCTCATCGCATTGAAAGACATATCCAGAGATTCTAATGCATCAAAGCCATGAAAAGTAGGTAAAACACCTAAATTGTTATTACTGAAATTCAACAGCTTCAAACCCTTTATCTTTCCACACTCAGTGATGAAACCATCATGGATTGAGCTCAGATGGTTATTGGAGACATCAAGAATCTCTAAAGTTTCAATTTTGCAAACAAGGGGCAGAAAGTCAGAAGAATTGAGTGAAAATCCAGATAAAGAAATCCCTACTACAGAGGAGTTGGCATGGTCACAACTCACTCCCTTCCATGCACATGGGTCTGATCCAGTCCATGGATTCCTACCAGTAAGATTCTTTGAGAGACTGTTCATGGTTTCTGTTTGGGTTTGTGATAGCTGGGAGAAGACCATGGGAGAGACAGAAAAGAGGAAGTAAACAACACTAAGGAAAGATGAAGAAGGGTGGTAATACCTGCCCATGTTCTTAGCAGTGAGTTTTGAAGTGTGATTATCCTTTATACGTGTGTATATCTATCTGGGGTGTGTGAATAAGAATTTTATTTGCTTTGGATTGAGGGTGAAGAGAAACATTACGAAGAATGGAAGAAGAAGACGAAGAGAATGTTGGAAGAATTTTATGTGCTATATTTAGCTAAATCCTATCAAATCTAATAGGATTAGTATAAAATTTTTAATATTTTAAATCCACTTTTTTCTCTTCTGTTTAAGTTAAACTCAACCATATTCTTTATCATAATATTTATCATGTCATTAAATTGATTAAATTATGAAAAAGCAAAAATCAAATAAATAAACTTTAAGGAAGAAAAACAATACTTTTGAAGATAGGACAATAATTGAAATTGAAATTTTAAATTCTTCTCCTAATAATAATGTTGTGTTATTTATACAAATATCCAATGTGTCTTTATAAGACTCACTCACATATATTCTTTTTAATTTTTTATTGTTTTATTTCTTTATTATTTCTTCTTCGCATTTTTTTAGTAAGGATGGAATGAGATAACTGTATGCAAAGATGCTGGAAAAAAAATGTATGTAAGATATTTTAACACTTAACTTAAGTAATACGTTTGATTTTTATTGCATTGTGTATGATAGATAAAAGTAAAATAATTGTAAAAATCTAGAATAGTATTGGTGGTTTTTAAAAGATGACATTATGATATTTTTAATAAAAGATTAAAACTATAAAAATATTTTTCTATTAGCAAAAATTTATTTTTATAAAAACCACAATCTTTATATTTCTTTCTAAACTTTCTTTTCTATTTTCTTTATAGATTTCCAACATAAAAAAAAAAATCATACATTGCTCATAATGAAAAACTATACATATCTATTTAAAAATAAAGTAAGTTTACCTTTTATCTTTTTTGAGGTTAATTTAGCTTTTCAAATTGCATGGGAGGGGTTACTCAACACATGCAACTTAATTATACTTAAAGTGAATCTTTATTGGTTTATAAATATGAACTTGTGTTTAAATTCTAATTTAGAGTTTTATTGTTATAGTTAAGTTATTATGTGAGAAATAAAGTTATAGTAAGGAACAAGAACTAATTCTAGTTTGGTAGAAAGTCAAGAGATGTTCGAGTCATTAAAAACTTCTGCAAATTAATTTCCAGAGGATAAAAATATTCGCAAATTAAAAAATAAACTTCCACTAAATATTTTCTTTTTTGTAATAATACTAGATATAAGATTAAGCCAAGATTCGTCATCACCACTGTCAACAGAGATTATGGATATGAGGTAGAGACTCATAAACTTTATATTTATTATTTATATTTAACATATCAAAACTTATTTAAACAACAAAATATCTTTTATATATATATATATATATATATATATATATATATATATATATATATATATATATATATATATATATATTTGACAAGTTGAGACTACGAAAAACTTAAAATGTATTCCATACGGAGAAAATTCGAAGGAGTGAGAAGACTTACGATTTACGATTGAAGACATAAATGCGTACTTAAATCCATCGGTAAAAAACATTAAAGACTTGCAGAAATTGAATTATTTATTCCAGAGAAAATTGCATCGTAATAACATAAATATATTATTTAACTTTTAAAATTTTAAAAAGACCACTTTTTAAAAAATGATAAAAATTAATGTTTCGGTAGGATTGAGATCCTTACTTAAAAGCATCTTACAGCATCTTACGCTCAAGTTAGATATATATTTATAGATATTACTAATGGCTTACCATTAGGTTTGACTCATTAATTACCAATAAATGACTTTATTTTTGTTAATTGTTAATTAATGGCTATTATTCTCATTAACTGTCCATCAATTACTATTATTGTTCAGAATAATTTTCAGAACAGTCGGTCGTTTTCTCACTAGATGGTCAACCGCTCGGTCCTTTGGCTGATGGGTGGTCCTACAGTACACAAGTCCCCCTAGTCCAAGTAAATTCTTTATTGGAAGAGATGCGCAAGGAATATTGTGAGCTTGAGAGAGATAGTTCACGTGGTATTACAGAGTCTGTTTTTCGATGTGCTTTAAGCCTTCATTCCTCTCTACACCTGAATGACGGAATCTAGGAGTTCACTTAGAACAATCCTTAGGTCGAAGAGACTCGAGTGAGAGTTCACGTAGAATGTTACTCACTGAGTGGCGGACGCTAGGAGCTACAAAAGGGTTCCCTGGATCAAAGAGACTCAAATGAATGTTCACGGAGAACATTCCTCACCGAGTGACGGCTAGGAGCTACAAAAGTGTTCCCTAGATCAAAGATACTCGAGTGAAAGTTTAAGGAGAACATTCCTCACCGAGCGGCGGAAACTAGGAGCTACAAAAGTGTTCCCAAGATCAAAGAGACTTGAGTGAAAGTTTAAGGAGAACATTCCTCACCGAGCGGCGGAAACTAGGAGCTACAAAAGTGTTCCCTAGATCAAAGAGACTCGAGTGAAAGTTTAAGGAGAACATTCCTCACCGAGCGGCGGACATTAAGAGCTACAAAAGTGTTCCCTAGATCAAAGAGACTCAAGTGAGAGTTCACAGAGAACGTTCCTCATCGAGCGGCGGACTCTAGGAGCTACAAAAGTTTTCCCTAGATCAAAGATACTCGAGTGAGAGTTCACGGAGAACGTTCCTCATCGAGCGTCGGACTCTAGGAGCTAGAAAAGCGTTCTCAGATCGAAGAGACTCAAGTGAGAGTTCACGAAGAACGTTCCTCACTGAATGGTGGAGCTAGGAGCTACAAAAGCGTTCCCTAGATCAAAGAGACTCGAGTGAGAGTTCACGGAGAACGTTCCTCACCGAGCGGCGGACGCTAGGAGCTACAAAAGTGTTCCCTAGATCAAAGAGACTCGAGTGAAAGTTTAAGGAGAACATTCCTCACCGAGCGGCAGACACTAGGAGCTACAAAAGCGTTCCCTAGATCAAAGAGACTCGAGTGAGAGTTCACGGAGAACGTCCCTCACCGAGCGGCGGACGCTAAGAGCTACAAAAGTGTTCCCTAGATCAAAGAGACTCGAGTGAAAGTTTAAGGAGAACATTCCTCACCGAGCGGCAGACACTAGGAGCTACAAAAGTGTTCCCTATATCAAAGAGACTCGAGTAAGAGTTCACGAAGAACGTTCCTCATCGAGCGACGGACTCTAAGAGCTACAAAAGTGTTCCCTAGATCAAAGAGACTCAAGTGAGAGTTCACGGAGAACGTTCCTCATCGAGCGGCGGACTCTAGGAGCTAGAAAAGTGTTCTCAGGTCGAAGAGACTCAAGTGAGAGTTCACGAAGAACGTTCCTCCTTGAATGGTGGAGCTAGGAGCTATAAAAGCGTTCCCTAGATCAAAGAGACTCGAGTGAGAGTTCACGGAGAACGTTCCTCACAGAGCAGCGGACGCTAGGAGCTACAAAAGCGTTCCCTAGATCGAAAAAGACTCAAGTGAGAGCTACGGAAGTGTTCCTCACCGAACGACAAACTCTAGGAGCTACAAAAGCGCTCACTAGGTCGAAAAGGCTCAGGTGAGAGCTACAGATGTGTTCCTCACCGAACGACAAACTAGGAGCTACAAAAGCGTTCCCTAGGTCGAAGAGACTCGAGTGACAATTCACGGAGTTCCTCACCGAGCAGTAAGCTTCAATTGGCCAAGTGGTTTGTATGCAGAGTCTTGTCATCTGCACCGAAGAAAAATAACAACTCGAATTTTGAATGGTGAGAAAAATGTAGCCAATAAATTAAGGCAATTTAGACTATGAAGCCAGATGGTCGGGCAAGTGAGACTGTTCTATTTTCAATTGAATGTTTGAAGACAGAATGGGGAAACCCATATTAGGATGTGCCATGGCTGAGACATGTTTAATACTTTGTGACCTGCAGAAGAGCTAAAGATTTTAGCCATGATTGTATGAATAAGCATCGTTTGAGATATGCTAAACAAGGTTTGAGGTATCTCGTATAAGCTCGAGCGAGAGCCAAGAGCCTGTCAAGTTTTTTTATATATAATTTAATTACAAGTCAAATTTTAAATTTCCTTTCTCCTTCAGTCGTGATAATAAACGTAGTCGTATGATCTGAAGTCCCACCTAAAAAGTTTCCATGTTTCACCTCTGCTGTCATGAGGAACGCACAGTAGGCATCAACGGTAGCATAAGCAACTTGCTCATTACTAACTGCTAAGATATTTACTAGAGCTGTCAAAACGGGTGACCCGGCCCAACCCGACCCGACCCATCACGGGTTGGTGGGTTAAACGGGTTGGCTCATTGGTTCACTTAATTAACTTTTTTTCACCGTCTTCTTCTCATATTCTTATAACATGTTACTTTGATCGCTCAAATTGAATTAGTAATAATTGGACCAATTGATATAAAAGAAAATGAAACAAAAGAAATATATTGTTATATATATTATAAGCTATCAAGCATAAAATTTTGCCAATTTAGTTTAATGAGACATACACAACCGTTTGACTAATAAACTACATATAGCCGTTAATGTTATCCATCTATTAAATTGGAGTCATGGATAAATTCACAGTATTATGCTCTCTTGGAGCATCTTCCTTTATCTTCATCTATAATATTATCCAATCTATAATCTTAGGGTTTTATTTGCACAGGAGAACTTTTGGAAAGACAGCAGCACGAAAGGCTCTATTGCTAAGTAAAGGTTGTGCATTTTGAATAATTAATTTAATTAATTTGATTTCAATAAAAAAATAGGATTTGAATAATTAATTTTATTAATTTGATTTTAATAAAAAAAATAAGATTTGAATAATTAATTTAATTAATTTAATTTAATTAAAAAAATAAATGTGTTGATGAATAATTAATTTAATTTAATTAAAAAAAATAAGTGGATTTGTGAGCCAATCCAACCCACCACGGGTTCAATCCGTATGAGTCGAGTTCTTAGTAAGCCGAATCAAAATTAACTCGCATACAAAATTTTACATTTTTTTCTAACTCAATCCAACTGAAATACGAATTGAACTCACGGATTTCAACCCGACACTAATATTTACTATCCAAATGATCTCGCTCCTCTAGTACATTATGTAACCAAGGCATGATCAACTTATGTCATACTTTCAGTGTACCAGACTTGTAATTTGATAGCCATGATTTGACTTGCCTGATGACGTGTATTGGATTCTAAATTTTGGCTTGATCAAAGGGAGAATTGCACTATAGACTTTGCTGACACTTCATCTCCATCATGAGTGAACTCCAGGAATGATGCACCGCCTTGAGGGTGGCATTTTTTTAGTAATAACAGGTGCCGCTACAACTTCATTTTTTCCTGTTGTTGACCCAGGGATCATATGTCCCATTACGAGTTTCATCTTCAGGGGCCAACTGAATTGGCGAAATTGCACGTGGTGATGAATATGGCCTTCTGAAAGACTATATTTCTCATCAACTTGTAGATTGTTCTATTCCTGGCACGACCGTGGGATTCATCCAAGTGCTGGGTTGGTGGTTATTAGATGTTAAGTTGTGTGTTTATGTTAATTGGGCTTAGCCCATTCTGTATTTAGGGTTTAACCCTTATCTTACATCATAAATAAACTACCCTATGTGTATATTAAACACATAAGGGAGATTAATTCAAATATAGTTTTTCACTATATTCAACATGGTATCTAAAGCTTAGGTTTTGTTCCAGCCAGTTCCACACTCTTCGGTACCCATCGTCGTCGCCGTCGCTGCAGCCGCCATCGTTGCCGCCATCTCCGAAGTTCCAGAATCGACCGACGACCATACCATCCGGATCGTCTCGGCCGGACGACCACCATGGTGCAAAGATCACGACGAACATACCATCTACGCACCTCCACGCGCCGCCGCAAAGGTCACCATATCCGCCGCTTCTCGTCGCGCGTTCCGGCTCGTCGCCGGCGAGATCCGCCGCCGACCAGGACCGTCGTGATTGCCTCCTCGTCCTCTTTCTGGATCGTTTGTCATTGCGTCAATCGGAGTACTTTAGATTTTTTTAGGGTTTCTCCCTCTCCATGGTTGCCCAACTTGATGATCAGAGTCGGTCTCGCCAACCAGGTAAAGGACGTCCAAATGTGACCACTGTGACAAGCTAGGCCACAAAATTGATATATGTTATGTGCTTCATGGACATCCTCCTCGACCTATAGCAATGACTAATTCTGATCCACCTCCCTGATCACCGTCTGCAGACCATCCTACTTCATCAAATACCATAAATAACCATGTACTCTTTCAGGAATTTCTCAGATGGTATGAGGACCATCAACACTCTAGTTCCACTACATCTGCTTCTGTTATATGCACAGGTACCCCTTTTGTTGGTCTGACTCACTCTCTCGGATCTTGGGTCCTTGACTCAGGCACCACCGATCATATCACTGGTAACAAGTCCTTGTTTTCTTCCTTGTCATGTCCGGATAATTTACCCTCGGTAACGATGTTTGATGGGTCTAGAGTCTCATCTCATGGTATTGGTATTGTTCATATTTTTCCGTCCATATCCATTGATAATGTACTTTATGTCCCTGTGTCTCCTTTTAACTTATTGTTCGTAAGTCGTCTAACTCGTTCCCTTAATTGTGTTATTTCATTTACCAAAGATTCTGTTTGGTTGCAGGACCGGAGTTTGAAACACATGATTGGCATAGGATGTGAGTCTCATGGCCTATATCATCTCAGCCCTTCTCCACATGCTGGCGTAATCATGGAGTCACCATCCCTTCTTCATGCTCAGTTAGGTCATCCTAGTCTTGCCAAACTGCAACAACTTGTTCCGAGTCATCGAAATTATCAAGTTTGTCGTGTGAGTCTTGTCAGTTAGGTAAACATACTCGTAGTTCCTTTCCTCGTAGTGTTTCACAAAGAGCGTCATTCCCCTTTTCATTGGTTCATTCTGATATTTGGGGACCTAATCGTGTTAAGTCAACTTTAGGATTTCAGTATTTTGTTACCTTTATTGATGACTATTCCAGATGTACTTGGTTGTTTCTCATGAAGAATCGTTATGAGTTGTTTTCTATTTTTCAATCTTTTTTCAATGAAATAAAAACTCGGTTTGGGGTTTCTATTTGCACTTTACACAGTGATAATGGCCGTGAATACCTTTCTCAACCGTTTAAACATTTCATGGCTTCTCATGGCATTCTTCACCAAACATCATGTGCCTATACCCCTCAACAAAATGTGGTCGCTGAGCGCAAGAATAGACACCTTATTGAAACAACTCGTACCCTTCTCATTCATGGTCAAGTACCCTCATGTTTTTGGGGTGATGTTATTCTCACGGCATGTTATCTTATCAACCGCATGCCATCTTCCGTCCTAGATAACAAAATCCCTCATTCTATCTTATTTCCTCAAGACCCTCTACATCCATTACCTCTTAGAGTTTTTGGGTCTACATATTTTGTTCATGATTTTAGTCCTGGTCTTGATAAGTTATCTCCTAGGTCTCACAAATGTGTCTTCTTAAGATTTATTTCGGTTTTTAACTGAAAGTAAAAATTTATCTTGTTTTTTACCTTGTTTAAATATATCTTGATTCGAAAACCGTTATCTATTGTTAAAAATAATTATTATTGTTTTTCTTTAATGCACTAGTGAATATTCAATAAATATATTACAACATCAAGATATCATCATTGTTTACAATTTTTACATAAATAATAACATATTTTATTTACTTTGTTGCGAAAGCTCTACCGCAATCTCTTTTGACTAATTCCTCCTCGATTGACTCAAATTTCATAATATTAGAAATTTCATCTATATGATACAATACATCATTTTACTCCAACATTTTATATATATTTTTGTGAAAGATAAGAGCTTCTTGCATAACATGAAAATAAATAAAACAGAATGAGCCTCGGATGTTTGAAAACTATGAAAAAAAAAAGAACATATCAATGCTTATTAAATGCATTACCCACCTTCAAAGTCTTAAAAATCTTAATTCTCAACTAATCCTTTTTATCAAAATCTTGATGTCTAAGAGCAGTTGCAAAGAAAGAAGAAAAATTGAGCTATGTAAGATTCATACATATATAAATCACAAAGGGTAAAATGAATAACTTGAAAACTGTGAAGATGTGTAGAAGAAATTATGGGCAATTGCTCTAGTTGAGTGTCCATTTAACAATGTAAGCCCATGACACACTTTTTCCTTTTCACATTTTGTTCAATGAGTGGTTAACCAATAACATAAGATCACATCTTGCAAATTATAGTGCTAACTTTTCTTTAAACATGAATTTTTGTTCACTTAGTGGATTCAAAAGCTATTCAATGTGCTCATATAAAGTTAATCTATGAACTCTGAAAAACTAATAGGAAGGAATATCTGTTTGAAGAGTTTTTTTTTTTTTATTTGTGGGAATATAAGTTATAACCAACAAAACTAGCAACTGCATAAAAGTTCCTTTATATTAGTCATAGATTATTTCATTATTTATTAGTCACAATCCGATTAGACGATAAAATATTTCTTAACTATCATTAATCCATTAGAAGTTACATATAAACTAATATATAATTTAAAATGTATCTTTTTTTAATTTTAATATATTGTATATATTTAACACTCTAAAGAAATTATACTTTTTTTATGAAGATTTTGATACTCCAAAATATTTGTTAAAGATTTACCACTGAATTAATTAGACAAGAGAACCAACCCTCTTTACTATTTTATATGTATTCATAAAACATGTATTTTTATGTTAGAAAGAAAATGTAATTAGTGTATGTATAAATGCATGAAATGAAAAATAAAATAGAAAAAAAGCATAAGTATATTTTAGTAAAATAAATATTCACTAAATTATATATTTATCTTTTACGTGTGAGAAAATTTTAAACCACATATAAAATGAAACGGAAAGTTAAAGTTGTTTGGCAAACATCTATCGCCTAATCGTTTCAAATCTGATTTGACTTAATAAAATGTCTTCGACTTTTAGAAAAGCCTATTTAATTAAATATGCTAGGTTTGGATTTATGAAAAAAATTATTAAGCCTGACAGACCAAACTTTTTATTTATTCAAATATAACAAATTTTATTACATCTGAATAAATTTGTATTTTATGATTATCGAGTCTCTAAAATTTATCTCATATTTATCATGTTATTTTTGCTAGACAAATTTGCAACATCAGTAACTCACACACACACATATTTGGTTTGTATTTGGTTAGTGGAAAATTTTCATGATCAAGAGATTAAAACAAATTGTAAAGAGAAGTCTAATTTTCAAGAAAGTAATTTAACCATGGTATATAAATACTTGTATCTCAACATAAGTTTTTTTCTATTACATGGCTAATTTTCATCTCAATTTAACACTTGCCGAAGAATTCAATATACAAACCATTATCTACTTAACATCTTGTTCAAGACGAAGACAAAAGAACACGACATATGGTTTCAACCTAATATTTTACATTTTAAATCCAAAATCAAACCAAACATAATAATTCGTTTACCACTTATTAACCAATAATGAAATTATTTACATGGATTCAATATTATAACCATAATGACATATTTTCTTCTCGCCCAACTATCAATATCTATTCAAATAATAGATTCTCAACTTACATTTACAATTCAAAATACAACTTAAACTAAAGTAAGGTAAAATAAAACAAAGTAATTCTCCTTACTTGGAATTGATTTGAATCAAGAGTTACAACTTTAAGAATTTAAAAAATTTCTAACTTCAAACAATCAAATCATAAATTTCAATGAATTTAAAGGTTGGTTGAAAAAACCAAAGTTCTCTCAACTTCACAAGTTAAGGAAGAACTTACTATGTTTAAAAATTTAATTGGATGGGTGTGCTTACTAACTTGCAACCATATACAAACTATGATATGTGTTTCTGCTGGATTGGGACGAGGATGATTCTTGCACAATTCTCCTATCTAGCCGAACATCTACTCCTTACTCTGCTATGGACGACCGATCGGTTTGAGGGTGGTAAGCTGCAGAAAACACTCTGACGTCTTTTTCTATGAAGGTCTAAAGTAATTAAATTATCATAAAGTGTGTATTACCTCGAAATTAAACCTCTACTTATAGCGTTTAAAAGAATCGGACCTATTAATTTACTTCTTAATGGTCATTAATGCCAACATTAACCACTCATCAATAGTAGTTACCATATTGATTACGTTTTAACTCTACTCAACAGTTCTTTTCTATACCCCCAACCGATCGACNCTAGGAGCTACAAAAGTGTTCCCTAGATCAAAGAGACTCGAGTGAAAGTTTAAGGAGAACATTCCTCACCGAGCGGCAGACACTAGGAGCTACAAAAGCGTTCCCTAGATCAAAGAGACTCGAGTGAGAGTTCACGGAGAACGTCCCTCACCGAGCGGCGGACGCTAGGAGCTACAAAAGTGTTCCCTAGATCAAAGAGACTCGAGTGAAAGTTTAAGGAGAACATTCCTCACCGAGCGGCAGACACTAGGAGCTACAAAAGCGTTCCCTAGATCAAAGAGACTCGAGTGAGAGTTCACGGAGAACGTCCCTCACCGAGCGGCGGACGCTAAGAGCTACAAAAGTGTTCCCTAGATCAAAGAGACTCGAGTGAAAGTTTAAGGAGAACATTCCTCACCGAGCGGCAGACACTAGGAGCTACAAAAGTGTTCCCTATATCAAAGAGACTCGAGTAAGAGTTCACGAAGAACGTTCCTCATCGAGCGACGGACTCTAAGAGCTACAAAAGTGTTCCCTAGATCAAAGAGACTCAAGTGAGAGTTCACGGAGAACGTTCCTCATCGAGCGGCGGACTCTAGGAGCTAGAAAAGTGTTCTCAGGTCGAAGAGACTCAAGTGAGAGTTCACGAAGAACGTTCCTCCTTGAATGGTGGAGCTAGGAGCTATAAAAGCGTTCCCTAGATCAAAGAGACTCGAGTGAGAGTTCACGGAGAACGTTCCTCACAGAGCAGCGGACGCTAGGAGCTACAAAAGCGTTCCCTAGATCGAAAAAGACTCAAGTGAGAGCTACGGAAGTGTTCCTCACCGAACGACAAACTCTAGGAGCTACAAAAGCGCTCACTAGGTCGAAAAGGCTCAGGTGAGAGCTACAGATGTGTTCCTCACCGAACGACAAACTAGGAGCTACAAAAGCGTTCCCTAGGTCGAAGAGACTCGAGTGACAATTCACGGAGTTCCTCACCGAGCAGTAAGCTTCAATTGGCCAAGTGGTTTGTATGCAGAGTCTTGTCATCTGCACCGAAGAAAAATAACAACTCGAATTTTGAATGGTGAGAAAAATGTAGCCAATAAATTAAGGCAATTTAGACTATGAAGCCAGATGGTCGGGCAAGTGAGACTGTTCTATTTTCAATTGAATGTTTGAAGACAGAATGGGGAAACCCATATTAGGATGTGCCATGGCTGAGACATGTTTAATACTTTGTGACCTGCAGAAGAGCTAAAGATTTTAGCCATGATTGTATGAATAAGCATCGTTTGAGATATGCTAAACAAGGTTTGAGGTATCTCGTATAAGCTCGAGCGAGAGCCAAGAGCCTGTCAAGTTTTTTTATATATAATTTAATTACAAGTCAAATTTTAAATTTCCTTTCTCCTTCAGTCGTGATAATAAACGTAGTCGTATGATCTGAAGTCCCACCTAAAAAGTTTCCATGTTTCACCTCTGCTGTCATGAGGAACGCACAGTAGGCATCAACGGTAGCATAAGCAACTTGCTCATTACTAACTGCTAAGATATTTACTAGAGCTGTCAAAACGGGTGACCCGGCCCAACCCGACCCGACCCATCACGGGTTGGTGGGTTAAACGGGTTGGCTCATTGGTTCACTTAATTAACTTTTTTTCACCGTCTTCTTCTCATATTCTTATAACATGTTACTTTGATTGTTCAAATTGAATTATTAATAATTGGACCAATTGATATAAAAGAAAATGAAACAAAAGAAATATATTGTTATATATATTATAAGCTATCAAGCATAAAATTTTGCCAATTTAGTTTAATGAGACATACACAACCGTTTGACTAATAAACTACATATAGCCGTTAATGTTATCCATCTATTAAATTGGAGTCATGGATAAATTCACAGTATTATGCTCTCTTGGAGCATCTTCCTTTATCTTCATCTATAATATTATCCAATCTATAATCTTAGGGTTTTATTTGCATAGGTGAACTTTTGGAAAGACTTCTGCTCGAAAGGCTCTATTGCTAAGTAAAGGTTGTGCATTTTGAATAATTAATTTAATTAATTTGATTTCAATAAAAAAATAGGATTTGAATAATTAATTTTATTAATTTGATTTTAATAAAAAAAATAAGATTTGAATAATTAATTTAATTAATTTAATTTAATTAAAAAAATAATTGTGTTGATGAATAATTAATTTAATTTAATTAAAAAAAATAAGTGGATTTGTGAGCCAATCCAACCCACCACGGGTTCAATCCGTATGAGTCGAGTTCTTAGTAAGCCGAATCAAAATTAACTCGCATACAAAATTTTACATTTTTTTCTAACTCAATCCAACTGAAATACGAATTGAACTCACGGATTTCAACCCGACACTAATATTTACTATCCAAATGATCTCGCTCCTCTAGTACATTATGTAACCAAGGCATGATCAACTTATGTCATACTTTCAGTGTACCAGACTTGTAATTTGATAGCCATGATTTGACTTGCCTGATGACGTGTATTGGATTCTAAATTTTGGCTTGATCAAAGGGAGAATTGCACTATAGACTTTGCTGACACTTCATCTCCATCATGAGTGAACTCCAGGAATGATGCACCGCCTTGAGGGTGGCATTTTTTTAGTAATAACAGGTGCCGCTACAACTTCATTTTTTCCTGTTGTTGACCCAGGGATCATATGTCCCATTACGAGTTTCATCTTCAGGGGCCAACTGAATTGGCGAAATTGCACGTGGTGATGAATATGGCCTTCTGAAAGACTATATTTCTCATCAACTTGTAGATTGTTCTATTCCTGGCACGACCGTGGGATTCATCCAAGTGCTGGGTTGGTGGTTATTAGATGTTAAGTTGTGTGTTTATGTTAATTGGGCTTAGCCCATTCTGTATTTAGGGTTTAACCCTTATCTTACATCATAAATAAACTACCCTATGTGTATATTAAACACATAAGGGAGATTAATTCAAATATAGTTTTTCACTATATTCAACATGGTATCTAAAGCTTAGGTTTTGTTCCAGCCAGTTCCACACTCTTCGGTACCCATCGTCGTCGCCGTCGCTGCAGCCGCCATCGTTGCCGCCATCTCCGAAGTTCCAGAATCGACCGACGACCATACCATCCGGATCGTCTCGGCCGGACGACCACCATGGTGCAAAGATCACGACGAACATACCATCTACGCACCTCCACGCGCCGCCGCAAAGGTCACCATATCCGCCGCTTCTCGTCGCGCGTTCCGGCTCGTCGCCGGCGAGATCCGCCGCCGACCAGGACCGTCGTGATTGCCTCCTCGTCCTCTTTCTGGATCGTTTGTCATTGCGTCAATCGGAGTACTTTAGATTTTTTTAGGGTTTCTCCCTCTCCATGGTTGCCCAACTTGATGATCAGAGTCGGTCTCGCCAACCAGGTAAAGGACGTCCAAATGTGACCACTGTGACAAGCTAGGCCACAAAATTGATATATGTTATGTGCTTCATGGACATCCTCCTCGACCTATAGCAATGACTAATTCTGATCCACCTCCCTGATCACCGTCTGCAGACCATCCTACTTCATCAAATACCATAAATAACCATGTACTCTTTCAGGAATTTCTCAGATGGTATGAGGACCATCAACACTCTAGTTCCACTACATCTGCTTCTGTTATATGCACAGGTACCCCTTTTGTTGGTCTGACTCACTCTCTCGGATCTTGGGTCCTTGACTCAGGCGCCACCGATCATATCACTGGTAACAAGTCCTTGTTTTCTTCCTTGTCATGTCCGGATAATTTACCCTCGGTAACGATGTTTGATGGGTCTAGAGTCTCATCTCATGGTATTGGTATTGTTCATATTTTTCCGTCCATATCCATTGATAATGTACTTTATGTCCCTGTGTCTCCTTTTAACTTATTGTTCGTAAGTCGTCTAACTCGTTCCCTTAATTGTGTTATTTCATTTACCAAAGATTCTGTTTGGTTGCAGGACCGGAGTTTGAAACACATGATTGGCATAGGATGTGAGTCTCATGGCCTATATCATCTCAGCCCTTCTCCACATGCTGGCGTAATCATGGAGTCACCATCCCTTCTTCATGCTCAGTTAGGTCATCCCAGTCTTGCCAAACTACAACAACTTGTTCCGAGTTTGCCAAAATTATCAAGTTTGTCGTGTGAGTCTTGTCAGTTAGGTAAACATACTCGTAGTTTCTTTCCTCGTAGTGTTTCACAACGAGCATCATCCCCCTTTTCATTGGTTCATTCTGATATTTGGGGACCTAGTCGTGTTAAGTCAACTTTAGGATTTCAGTATTTTGTTACCTTTATTGATGACTATTCCAGATGTACTTGGTTGTTTCTCATGAAGAATCGTTATGAGTTGTTTTCTATTTTTCAATCTTTTTTCAATGAAATAAAAACTCGGTTTGGGGTTTCTATTTGCACTTTACACAGTGATAATGGCCGTGAATACCTTTCTCAACCGTTTAAACATTTCATGGCTTCTCATGGCATTCTTCACCAAACATCATGTGCCTATACCCCTCAACAAAATGTGGTCGCTGAGCGCAAGAATAGACACCTTATTGAAACAACTCGTACCCTTCTCATTCATGGTCAAGTACCCTCATGTTTTTGGGGTGATGTTATTCTCACGGCATGTTATCTTATCAACCGCATGCCATCTTCCGTCCTAGATAACAAAATCCCTCATTCTATCTTATTTCCTCAAGACCCTCTACATCCATTACCTCTTAGAGTTTTTGGGTCTACATATTTTGTTCATGATTTTAGTCCTGGTCTTGATAAGTTATCTCCTAGGTCTCACAAATGTGTCTTCTTAAGATTTATTTCGGTTTTTAACTGAAAGTAAAAATTTATCTTGTTTTTTACCTTGTTTAAATATATCTTGATTCGAAAACCGTTATCTATTGTTAAAAATAATTATTATTGTTTTTCTTTAATGCACTTGTGAATATTCAATAAATATATTACAACATCAAGATATCATCATTGTTTACAATTTTTACATAAATAATAACATATTTTATTTACTTTGTTGCGAAAGCTCTACCGCAATCTCTTTTGACTAATTCCTCCTCGATTGACTCAAATTTCATAATATTAGAAATTTCATCTATATGATACAATACATCATTTTACTCCAACATTTTATATATATTTTTGTGAAAGATAAGAGCTTCTTGCATAACATGAAAATAAATAAAACAGAATGAGCCTCGGATGTTTGAAAACTATGAAAAAAAAAAGAACATATCAATGCTTATTAAATGCATTACCCACCTTCAAAGTCTTAAAAATCTTAATTCTCAACTAATCCTTTTTATCAAAATCTTGATGTCTAAGAGCAGTTGCAAAGAAAGAAGAAAAATTGAGCTATGTAAGATTCATACATATATAAATCACAAAGGGTAAAATGAATAACTTGAAAACTGTGAAGATGTGTAGAAGAAATTATGGGCAATTGCTCTAGTTGAGTGTCCATTTAACAATGTAAGCCCATGACACACTTTTTCCTTTTCACATTTTGTTCAATGAGTGGTTAACCAATAACATAAGATCACATCTTGCAAATTATAGTGCTAACTTTTCTTTAAACATGAATTTTTGTTCACTTAGTGGATTCAAAAGCTATTCAATGTGCTCATATAAAGTTAATCTATGAACTCTGAAAAACTAATAGGAAGGAATATCTGTTTGAAGAGTTTTTTTTTTTTTATTTGTGGGAATATAAGTTATAACCAACAAAACTAGCAACTGCATAAAAGTTCCTTTATATTAGTCATAGATTATTTCATTATTTATTAGTCACAATCCGATTAGACGATAAAATATTTCTTAACTATCATTAATCCATTAGAAGTTACATATAAACTAATATATAATTTAAAATGTATCTTTTTTTAATTTTAATATATTGTATATATTTAACACTCTAAAGAAATTATACTTTTTTTATGAAGATTTTGATACTCCAAAATATTTGTTAAAGATTTACCACTGAATTAATTAGACAAGAGAACCAACCCTCTTTACTATTTTATATGTATTCATAAAACATGTATTTTTATGTTAGAAAGAAAATGTAATTAGTGTATGTATAAATGCATGAAATGAAAAATAAAATAGAAAAAAAGCATAAGTATATTTTAGTAAAATAAATATTCACTAAATTATATATTTATCTTTTACGTGTGAGAAAATTTTAAACCACATATAAAATGAAACGGAAAGTTAAAGTTGTTTGGCAAACATCTATCGCCTAATCGTTTCAAATCTGATTTGACTTAATAAAATGTCTTCGACTTTTAGAAAAGCCTATTTAATTAAATATGCTAGGTTTGGATTTATGAAAAAAATTATTAAGCCTGACAGACCAAACTTTTTATTTATTCAAATATAACAAATTTTATTACATCTGAATAAATTTGTATTTTATGATTATCGAGTCTCTAAAATTTATCTCATATTTATCATGTTATTTTTGCTAGACAAATTTGCAACATCAGTAACTCACACACACACATATTTGGTTTGTATTTGGTTAGTGGAAAATTTTCATGATCAAGAGATTAAAACAAATTGTAAAGAGAAGTCTAATTTTCAAGAAAGTAATTTAACCATGGTATATAAATACTTGTATCTCAACATAAGTTTTTTTCTATTACATGGCTAATTTTCATCTCAATTTAACACTTGCCGAAGAATTCAATATACAAACCATTATCTACTTAACATCTTGTTCAAGACGAAGACAAAAGAACACGACATATGGTTTCAACCTAATATTTTACATTTTAAATCCAAAATCAAACCAAACATAATAATTCGTTTACCACTTATTAACCAATAATGAAATTATTTACATGGATTCAATATTATAACCATAATGACATATTTTCTTCTCGCCCAACTATCAATATCTATTCAAATAATAGATTCTCAACTTACATTTACAATTCAAAATACAACTTAAACTAAAGTAAGGTAAAATAAAACAAAGTAATTCTCCTTACTTGGAATTGATTTGAATCAAGAGTTACAACTTTAAGAATTTAAAAAATTTCTAACTTCAAACAATCAAATCATAAATTTCAATGAATTTAAAGGTTGGTTGAAAAAACCAAAGTTCTCTCAACTTCACAAGTTAAGGAAGAACTTACTATGTTTAAAAATTTAATTGGATGGGTGTGCTTACTAACTTGCAACCATATACAAACTATGATATGTGTTTCTGCTGGATTGGGACGAGGATGATTCTTGCACAATTCTCCTATCTAGCCGAACATCTACTCCTTACTCTGCTATGGACGACCGATCGGTTTGAGGGTGGTAAGCTGCAGAAAACACTCTGACGTCTTTTTCTATGAAGGTCTAAAGTAATTAAATTATCATAAAGTGTGTATTACCTCGAAATTAAACCTCTACTTATAGCGTTTAAAAGAATCGGACCTATTAATTTACTTCTTAATGGTCATTAATGCCAACATTAACCACTCATCAATAGTAGTTACCATATTGATTACGTTTTAACTCTACTCAACAGTTCTTTTCTATACCCCCAACCGATCGACTCATATGACTCAGACACATAGTAATACTTTATGTGTCAGCTTTCATCCTATAGTAACAATATGATATTGAAAAGGATGATAAATGAAATCAAGATCAAAAGAGAGAATAAAAATGCTATAGAGATGATAGAATGGATTGCACATATTCAAGATGTGGTATTTTGGTTTTAGAAAACTAAAATTGGAAAAGGATATAGGAAAAGGATCTGAAATAGACTTGATTTTAAGGATCTTTCAAAGTCATAAATAATAAATAACTAATTTTTATACCATCATAAATTAAACACCCTTAGCTTCCTACCAACCAAGGTAATGTCACTACATAACCTATAATTACAACTAAGTTATGAGTATTAAAATGCACCCATAAATAGAGTCCTTTGCACGATCATCTAGCACTTCAACTTATAGAAAATGTTATAATGACTTCATTTTATAAAAAAAATGTCCCCAATTCAAGGAATCACTTTGCCTCCACCAATAAAGTTCATGCATAAATTAATATAATTAGTAAGCACATTTAACATATTCAAAGAATATGGTGTATCTCATTATGCCCTACACCATACTAGTCATTATATCTAAGAGTAAGTTGTGATACCAAGTTGAGTTTGTTTCCATTTAATAAAGGGGTAAAGAACCGTATTGTTTACACAACTATCTTATAACTTATATTGTGATACCTATATCATGCAAAAAATATTCTTCCAAATTAGCAAAGTATACTACATCAATTGCCTACCAAAGACCCATATAAGTGTTTTAAAGAGTGCCACATCCAAAATATTGCATGCCAAAACTTGAAACATTTTCTTGCTAAAAAACTTCACATTAATCCAACACTAGCACATTAATGTAGAATTGTAGAATTGTAGAATTGTAGAATTGTAGAATTGTACACTTATAGTATACTATATGTATAGGTCATCGACTTAAATGTTACTTTATTCTCAACATCGGTACTGTAACACCTTTTCTTATCTACTACTTACTAGCACCTCCTGACTTATCATACTTCCTAACACACATATGAAAACTTATTGATGAGACTACTAACCGTGCGTGTTAAGCACAACCAACTTAACATCCATGTTAACATATAATATGATCATTATACCTTTGTATAATACCTCAATTATACCAAATTAAAGGTTTCATCAAAGGAGTTGATGGTGTAATGTTCGTAATGGTTTCAAATTGGTTAATATTACAACATCGAGTAGGGTAGGTATAATTAAATTGCAAGGGAGCTTGCAAGCACACAAATCTTTATTCTAGTGGTGGAACGTAACAAGTAACATTGTACACATCAAAAGTAAAAATATTGAACTTGATTCAGTTAAATAAAAATAACATTTTTTTCCAATAATTAGAGTATCCACACTTTCTAGCCAAACCTAATAAACATCTCATTTTCAGCATGTCTACAACGAAACATCTTTTTAGTATTTTCCTATAAATCAATCATTATCTTTTCATCATGAATATTGCTTAAACCCTCAAAAGGAGGGATGGATCCTTTACATACTTAACACTAAAGTTAAACCTAAAAGGTCAAACAAAACCATAATAGTGATCACTAATGTAGAAAGGAAGTATTACTTATGTAGATGCTATCTTTTTAAACTCTTCTCCTAGTCCCAATTCTAGTGCAAGCGTAGGCACACAAACTTCTAAAAGCTCATTCAAGATAATAGGTCTCAATGGCCTAGAAGCAACAAAAGAAAGATTGTGAAAACGAGAAAATTACACAAAAGTATTTAAAACTTCTAAAGATTTTCACAAAACAACGTTTGATGAAAGCATTCAGAGGATGTTCTAATAACTTGATAGACACATTGTCAAGAAGTTTCCATAAGATCGGTGTCTAATGAAGATAGTCAGACGCAATTTTAAATTGACAAATGCACTATCAATAGGCAACTTAAAGAGTTAGAAGTGAAAAAAGATTTATTCTAGGTGTTTGTATATTGGTTCATCTGTAAACACATATTAGGTCCAATTCTTAATTAATATGATCAAGTTTCATTATGCAGGATATTGTTGCAAAAATACAATGTGCATATTTTTTGAAACTCTACTATTAATGGTTAAAACTAGGTATTATTTGGACTCCATCAACTCTTAACTAAGATAGGATATTTTATAGAATGCAACACTTCTTAGTTAAGATTGTATATTCCTTGGAATGCGACGAGTCTTAACTAAGATTAATATTTTTTTTAACATAATCACTCTTGGATGAACAACTTTCTTTCACAATCTAAGTTATCACAGGTTTGCTAAAAGAGGGTAACACTTTAAGATAAATACAAGATCAATAACACTTTTTTAGGTTGCTACTAAATAATCTTCTTTTTCACAAAGACTTGAGGATTTCTTAATGTATGAAAAACAAAAGAATTATTAGTTTTGTCCACCTTTCCCTTTTCAAAGGAATCTTCTATTTATATATGGTGAGAACAAAGAGTCGCAAGAATCTTTTCTAACTGTTGTGAACATTGGAGAAGTTCTTCTTCTTCAAGCATATGTCTATCCACATGCAAGCAGAAATGCAATAAACTCTCTTTATGAGACGTTAATTACATATATATTTTTCGAGCAACATTTTGATGCATAACTATAATTTATCATACCTAGGTCATATAGTTTCTGTATAAATTAGAGTAAAAAGATATATCAAATGAGGTTGATGGTCTCTTGGGGAATTGATATTTAGTCTTTCCAAAATGGTTGTTGGCACGAAGCATGTTTAGTGTATTCTTCAAGATATCTTTGACGCAAACAATTCTTGAGAAATCTTCTTATAAGATAAATAAATAAAAAATTAGTTTAATATAGAATAAGCATTTTTAATAATAGAATTTTACCTTGAAATGCTTAAAGTGTCTGTATTGTTTATCCAAAAAAGTATGTCAATTGTTATGTGTTTGTGAATTAACTTAGCACATGCATCCATCATGATCAAATACTTAAAATACTACACCATTTTTTAGTTTAGACAACAATTGAAAAATGATGTGTAAAGTAAAAAAAAAATATAGCCTTAAGTTTAGGCAACAAGTTTCTAGCATTGGAGCATGTAGTCATGGTTTTTGCTCAAAGGCAACAATTTTTTTCCTAATGCTATGAGTGGTTACAATCATTACTTTAAGCAACAATTATTTAATTTTTGTGTTTACATTTAGAACAAAATTATTTCAACAATTATCTCACAAGGGATCAAACTCTTCAATTGTGACTTGGTTCACCTAGCCTACAAAACGAGATAATTATGCAACATGTAACAATCTTTCCATAAAGGTTTAATACCTCTTTTGGTCCCTAGAAAGGGGG
>NW_025903277.1:4390-16543 GCF_018835915.1 Vigna umbellata
TTAATATAGTAATAAATAAATAATAAACTAATAGAAAAACAATATCTGTATTTTATGTAAAAAAATATATGTTATAAAATATATTTTTCCTGAATCAAATTAAAAATCATACAGATATATAAAAATATATTTAAGAAATTGTTTCGAGCATGGATAAAGTTCAATGGAAAATGTTATTTTGACAACAAAAGTTTGACACAATTTTGACAACGGCGACGTGGCAGCTGTGCATTGGCTCAGTGAATTGAAAACAAACCAGAAAAAACCCAAAATACCCCTCACCCCGGTTCACTGAGCCAATGCACAGCTGCCACGTCGCCGTTGTCAAAATTGTGTCAAACTTTTGTTGTCAAAATAACATTTTCCATTGAACTTTATCCATGCTCGAAACAATTTCTTAAATATATTTTTATATATCTGTATGATTTTTAATTTGATTCAGGAAAAATATATTTTATAACATATATTTTTTTACATAAAATACAGATATTGTTTTTCTATTAGTTTATTATTTATTTATTACTATATTAACATGTTTTGAATCTAATAAAAAACACGTGTATGTTAAAATATTTAAAAAAAAATGTGTTAACCTGTACTGTCCTTCTATTAATATGTTGACAGATCAAAGAAGTCAGATCAGTTAAAATTGAATAGAGAGTATGAAAAAATGAGTAAAGCATTAGTTTGATCAGACGCAAATACTGAGAAGACCAGACTGAAAACTTTAAATATAAAAACAAAAATGAATATAAGAAACCTAGAAAAAACATAAATAAAAAAAATAACAGAGAAAATATATCGTAAATAGTATGAAATCTATGCAAATGAAGGAAAATAAATAGGGGGTGCCTGTGACTCCATGGGAGACAGAAACATTATGATTTCCGAAAGTCCCAACTAACCCACGTTCGTTTTCTCCCATGTTTGCTTTTTTTCTTCTTTCTCCTTTTGCTTTAAACTCTAACTTTTACGTCTGTGAACAATATCTCTCATACTATTCATGGCCTCCAACGACAAAACTTTTCCCGAGCCAATCATCTCCTCCGCCCAGACCCTCCTACCACAGATTCCTCCTCGCCGGAAACATCGAAATCCCGGCATTGCCATCGCTTTCCGTCTCAGAAGTTCACGCAACAAAAAACACTCTGCAGGTGACATCACTTCCCCTGTCAATTTTTGGAAAGTTTCTCAGAAAAACGAGATTTCAGCAAGGAGGCTCGCTGCAGAGTGGTGGCAGTGGCAGTTCATGGGCGGTGACGTGTTTCCATGTGCACCATCGTTACCTTCGTCTAGGTATCAGGTATATAATATATATATACGGTGTCAATTTTTGGCAAGAAATCGTATTTATGACACGTCTCTAAAATCAAGAAAAGATACATCACATATGTAGTCACCGGTTCGTGCTTTTCGTATCAAAGAAAGAATACTAGGTTAGCCGGTTTTTCTAGCCGAAAAACTTATAGGGATTATTGCACGTTCTAACTAGTTATTTATTATTAGTAGTATTATTGTGAGTTTATTAAAAAGTATAAAATTATGGATGTAACTCGTTATATATACTGAGAATACAACAAATGTTTATCCTCCTTTGCACAATATTCACTTCTCAGGAAAACAAAACGAGAATATCAGGATTCAGAAATAAAGAATAAATAATACCAGGCCCCAGCACAAGCTGTGAAAGTCAAAGGGTGTGTATATAGATTTCTTTTCTTGTTATCCGAAATAGATACAGTATTAGATAAGGCTACTCAACACAAAATATCTAACGCCTGCTACAACACAGACTTACATAAACACATGCATACAGAAAGATTTGCTGATCATATTAAAAAAATAGAACTACGATCTAAATTTAATCAAGAGAAGCACATATTAACTGTTAGCTTCTCATTTCTGCAGATTATATTATTTTTATAGCCAAAAATAAACCTCATAAATAACCATAATTTAGTACTTTTCCTTCAACAAAATCAGGCATTTCTATATATACTTTTAAAAGTGTTTCCTCGGATCGTCTTTTGGCAGCACACTTGAATCCGAAGACACGTGACATTCCCTGGCATGCCTTGATGATTATCAGCTTATGTTTTCTTACTCAGTATTTCATCGGTTTTGGTCTTATTTATTTTATTTTACCATTTGATTTGGTCAAACGTTTTATCTTCAACATGGCAATATACTCAAAGGTAAGAAACTTCACTCATGGCATGGATAGGGTTATATCGTTGTCGTTCTCAAATCAGTGTATTATGAACTAGATAGATTAGAGTTTCAAGTAATGCAACCCTTAGTCAAAACAGTGTTTCTGTCTGTGTTGGAAGTCATCAACTAAATATAAAGGTCTTTAAACTATCTTTTCTTACAAATTAATTTTTTGAAGCTTAAATTAAGTTTCGAATTCACTTTTTAACCTTAGATAAGAGCAATATATACTTTTCTGGTCCTAAAATTTTCAAAGATGCTGAATCAGATATTACTTCAAATGGTTATCCCTATTTTGTTGAATATTTTGTATATGGATTAGAGAACTTATTGCACGTTTTAAAATATTTTCTTACAAAATAATACTTTAACGTATTAAACTTTTAGTTTGGTCGTTAGGTTTAATATTCTATGTTTCCCATGTGACTCATAAATTAATCCTCAGAATTATATTGATAGGATATTTTAATTCATGAGATTTTAAAAAAGTTTTCCTTTTGTCTCTGAATCCATATATACTTAAGGTAATTCGTTTTATACTCATTTTTCAGTGTAATTTTTTAAAGTAACATTTTACAAAATTATAAGAAGTAATGGGAGATTGTAAAATCTCAAAAATAACTTGAGGGTTTATTCATTCTCTCTCTTTTCCTATTTTCGTTGTCTCTTACATATCATCTCCTTACGCATGTTTGCTTCAGCTTGCTAATGGGAAGCCTAGGTTTCGTCATTATCACAATTCTGGAGAAAAACTTAAAGAGAGAAAAGATGAGAAAATGAAGTCAATAACCATTTTGCGTTCAAGAAATGGACTTCGAAGAGAGGTATATATGATTTACACGCTTCTTGTTTTTCGCATGCATCTGGAAGGTCGTTTTAGTCAATTTATAAAGTTCATTTCTATTATCTTTTCTCATATTGTCAGAATAGGTTGTAGCTCACGAACTAATCTGATTCATCACATATTTGAATCGTGTTAGGTTTGAAAGTTGACATTTTTTTATTACATTGTAGATGAGAATAAAAAAATATTTATAAGAGAAAAAAATATTATAGATTTAAGACTCTAATATTATAATTAGTTCAGTGATACAAAAATTATCAATATTAAAAATTTATTTGTTCTCGTGCTTGTTTTTTTATTACGCTTGAATTGTATGATTTTTTTTTTATTTATTTTGAATTATCTTTAGAGTTTAACATCTGAAGTTTATTTAGATTTGAATTAAAAATATTATAATTTTTTATTTTAAAAAAATTATAATTAAGTGAACCAGTGAGCCAACCCGTTTAACTCACCAACCCATGGTGGGCGGGCCGGGTTTTTTTAGCTCCCTAATAAGTGAGTCGGGTTGGGTTGGTCGCCAACCCGTGATGAGTCGGGTCGAATCGAGTTAGGTTACCCGTTTTGACAGTTCTCCAGAAAATCGTATCAAAATTCGGTTAAACTTCTTTTATTATATTATTCTTCAATCAACAAAATAAAAGTTTATTATGTTTTTTTTTTTCAAATTCCATCCAATTTAAATTTTATTTTGTTTTACATTTTCAAAAGTATTGTTGGAGTTCTTATATGGAGTAGAAAAAAAAAATTGTAATTGTAGGATATAAGTAACTGTAATATTATGTGATTTTTTATAAGGGTATTTATTAGTGTTTAGTATTAAGTTTGATATGCATATATTTTGAGATAAAGAAAATATATTTGAGATTCGACTAAAAAAATTAAATTTAAAATATATAAGTGAATATAAAAATTTATAAATAAAATTAGATTTAAAATTGATTACGTATATGAAATATATAAAATATATTTCTGAAAACATTTTATTGTACCCATATAAATCTGAAAGTATTGAAATTGTTATACTTTTTTTACCAATATTTGCATGAATTTGATATAATTTTTTTTACGTGTGCAAATTTGTTTAATTATTGGTTAAAATAATTGTACGAAAATTATTAGATTTCTTTTTCATTATTATAAAAAAAGTTGAGCCAGCTCAATCCCAACATGGATAAATTCATGTCTTAATGGAAAATTTCTATTTCAAGTATCATTTGTAAACTAAAAATAAAATAAAGTTAACCGATTCGCTAAAAGACGAATTGGAACTTAAATATATTATCATATATCTTTCGCCTCCAGAAAAGAAAATTCAGATACAACAATCCAATCTATATATATCCTTGACGTGGTTTGTTTTCTTCAGCTTGAATCTTCAATGCAATGTCTCAAGTGTTCAAAAGAAGAGGCAACAAAATCGAACCCTGCCCTTAAAGATGAAAAATCCAACAAGTTTAAGCATCTTGAAGACAAAGAAATTGCTGGTCACCATTACTTTGGCATCACTAATTTGCTAGAACTCCTACGCTCTCAGAGGGCCATCAATGAACTTAAAGCTGCACAGAAGTCCTCTAAGAAAATAGTGGAGCAACTGTCGCAGAATGTTGAAGACAAAAGAGTCTTCCACAAATGTAGAGAATGCAAGAAAACCGAAACAGTGTTAGATGACTTAAAAGACAAGTTGTCAAGAGAAAAAAGAAGTAGAGAAAGGATTGAGTTGTTCAATGCCAAATTGGTACATGAACTGGCTAAAACAAAGATATATTCCCAGCAGTGCATGACAAACTACAGCAAAGAAAAGAAAAAAAGAAAAATGTTAGAGGAAATGTGTAATGAATTAGCCATGCAAGTGAGGGAAGACACGGCTAAGCTTGAGGGATTGCTAAGCGATTCCGTGAAGATCTGCAAGGAAGTGGAAGAAGAGAGGGAGATGATGGAAATGGCTGAGCTATGGCGAGAAGAACGTGTACAAATGAAGCTAGCCGATGCACAGATTTTACTTGAAGATAAATATAATGAGATGGTCCAGTTGATTGCTTTTCTCCAAGTGTTCTTGAGATCAAGGGGTGCCGAGATAGACACCACTGAACTAGAGGACGCTCAGTTGATCAAAGAGATAGTTGAATCAGTGAGTATTAAACGCATTGTGGAGCTTTCATATGATTTCTCGAAGTCAGATGTTACAGTTTCAACTTTCGATGAGCTAATTGGAAAAGACAACACAGGTTCCTATACCGCATTTACTAGCCCCTTGTCCAACTTACACATTGAAAGTCTTGATGAAGTTCTGAATGAAAGTCCTAAACATCATACGAGTCCTTGCAGTGACTATGATATTGGCTTAAAACTAACTAATTCGATGGAACCTATCGACTATATTGAGGATCAGAAGTGTGTTGATTTTAACCAAGACAAGGATATATTTGGTTGCGAAGCAAGTGAAAAGGCGTGTTTGGAATCTTTGAAGACAGGAATTAATGGGGTATGCTCGGCATCTGTGGGAAACTTAAAGAGGAAAGCTTTTCTTACTTCTAAACAACTAAGGTCATGCCTCAACGGTCGAATAACGATTTCCTCGTCAAAATCGTCTAAATGTAAAAAGGTAGGCGATGGTTGGCACAAACGAAAGGAGTGCAACCAAAGAATTCCAACAAGCCCTATTCAGAATGCAGGGAGTAGTTCTCAGTTTGAAGATTCTGGTGAAGGTAGCTTCAAACCCTCCGAGCTGTTGGAACAAGGAAACTGTGCATACAATGACATGAACCCACACATAATCCGTGGGATGAGAGGGTGCACAGAATGGCCTCGGCTTCTTACCAAAGACTAATCATATTTCTAACACCATAAATATTTTTACACCCAATATTACTCTTCACAGTATCATTTTTTTTCTTCTTTACAAACACAAAAGTATCACTTTTTTAGTACTATTTCATCTTTATAGTAAGTTATCAAATAATAGTAATTGGTGTGAAAGAATCTTTTTCCATTCAGAAATATAATTTCAAAGTCACCAGTGAGAAGCCAAAATCTTGGATGCTCTAGTTAAGCCGAGGGCTTTATAAAGTTTTATTGTTTTGGTGTTTAAGCTTAAAGAGTAGGGATTATCCATGTCCATTACTATCTCCATGGGTGGATGACTTGCTGGAATTGGGAGGATATTTAATATATTTCAAGTATTAATACTCATATTTTGAAATATTATTTTTTCCTCTTAAGATATATAAGATATACTTATTTCTACTGCTAAAATTGCTGTATGTTTTTTTAAAACATTATTTATTTTAAATAGGCTTATTTGTACAACACAATAAATTTAAATTTTAAGATGTACTTTTTAAAGTCAAAATGTGTTGATAAATTGCATAAAAAAACAAATGAAATTATGTTTCTTATGGACTTAATTAATTTAAGAATTTTGAAATATGTTTGAAATTAGCGATTGAATTTAACAATATAAATTTGAGAATTTTAGTAAAAAAAAGTTCCCTCCTTAATATTAACCTGATTTTTGGATGCATCCATTGTGAAACTCCAAATTCATTCACAAGAGTTTACCAAATTCAGTGTGTATTGAGGTTTTCATAAGGATAATAATATGTTGATACACTTACACTTATTTATCATGATATTTATGATATTTATAAGAAGAAAAGTGAAAAGTAATACGTAAAATAATTTTTTTTTATTTTCAAAACCCTCTTTCTGTCCTACTAACTTCAGTCTTTGACCAATGGCAGCAACTCCTTCCGATTGGGCGCCAAATGGATGAGAGCTTTAAATTATAGTATTCATACTGTGAAAATTTGAATTGCTGCATGTATCCAATTAGAGAAAAAACATTTCGAGAATAAAAGAAATAGAAAAGTAATGTAGAGATGACGATGAAAATTATATATGACAATGCAGTTTCATATTTGGTAAGTTAAAAACGGATAAGTACTTCCTAACCTGCATTAGTTTCATATTATCTTGAATGTTCAGTCATATCTCCCCTAAAGGTTTTTTTTATTTTTCTACGCAAGGTGTAGATGTTCGTGTTGGATCTTTGAAAAACCTTTTACATGTCTTAGAAGTAACAACGTTCAGTCATATCTCTCCCAATGATTGTATACATAATACTAATTTATACATATTCTTTCGAAGGGATAAAGATTGTTCTAATTACATGAAAATCTTCTATTTTATATTTTAGTATATTGTTTCCTTAACGATAACAGTAACGAAAAACAAATAATTATAACAGGTAATAGGTAATAAATAATGCAAAGGGTAACGAAAATAATAACCGCAACAACAATGAACACGATAAAAGCAATAATAATGATAACGATAACAGTAACAACAACAAATATAGCTACAACTGAAATAGTAACGACAACGCCAATGAAAACGACAATCGTAATGATAATGATAACGGTAACAGTAATGATAACAATAACGGTACCGATATTGATAACAGTATCGGTAACGACAACTGTAATGGTAACAGTAGCTGTAACCGTAACGACAACGACAACGGTAAAGGTGACATTGACAGTGACAGCGATAATGACCGTGAGGTGACAATGATGGTGACGATGACGGTTACGGTGACATTAACAATGACGATGAGTGTGACAGTGACGGTGACGGTGACGGTGACAGTGTGGGTGGCGGTGACAGTGTGGGTGGCGGTGACAGTCTTGGTGACAGTAAGTAACGGTGACAATGACGATCACAATAACGGTAATAGTGATGATGACGATAATGGTAACAGTGACGGTAACACTGACGGTAATGGTGACGGTGACGATAACAATCACGGTGATGGCGACGGTGACGGTAAGGGTTACGATGACAGTCACAGTAACTGTAACGCTGACGCTAATGGTAATGGTAAACGTAACGATAACGGTAACGGCAACGATATTGGTAAAGGTAATGGTAACGGTAACGATATCGATAACAATAAAAGTAACGATAATGGTAATGATAACAACAGTATTGTCAAAGCGGGTTACCCGGCCTAGCTCGCCATGGGTTGGTCACTTAGTGAGCCAACTCAACTCGGGTCACTTAGTGAGTCAACCGGCTCACTTGTTAACGAGCCGAAAAAATTCAAACCCGGACTGACCTGTCATGGGTTGGTGGGTTAAACGAGTTGACTCACTGATCACTTAATTATAAGTTTTTTTTAATCCAAAATAAATTACAATTCTTTTTGTAATTCAAATCTAAATAAATTTCACTATAAAATGATGTTAAACTTCAAACACAATTAAAAAAAATGTATCATACAATTCCAATGTAATCCAAAAGCAAGCTAAAAAGGCAAACAAATAAATTTCTAATATTGATCATTTTTTTGTCACTTATCCATCTATAATATTAGAGTCTTGAATAGAAAAATCCATAATATATCTTTCTCTTTGAAACATCTTCTTTATCCCATTTACAATACAATAAAAAAATATTAACTAATAATATAGAAAGACAAAATAATAAATAATTAAATTAGGTAGGATGGTGAGCTAATCCAGCTCATCATGGATTAAACTCGGATGAGTCGAGTTTTAAGTAGGCCAGATTGAAAATTGACTCACATAAAAAGTTAAATTTTTTTCAAATCCAACCCGAACTCGTAGTATAATAACAATAATATTTTTTATAAGAATAAAAAAAATAAAAATTATGAATAAAAAATTAGATTGCCCTTGTTCCATTTTTTTCCCTTTTTGTAAACTCCTTTCTGTGTTCACACCCCCTAACTTTTAGTTTTATAGATTAGATTTGACCCAATTTAGTTTTTTTTACCTATTTTTGAATGTTCATACCTGTCTGCTTAGTGGGTTGAATTAGACCTTATCTAGTTTTCGTTTTTTAACATATTTTTAAATCTTTATTTTTTATAAATTTTATCATTTCATAATGATACTTTAAATTATTCTCATCATATTTATTTGTCATAAATAAAAAAATAAATAAAAAATATGAAAACTAGTCCATATGAATAAAAAGAACACCACACGATTAAAAGTGAATAATTAATTGAGATCAATGAGTAATTAAATATAAATAAAGAAATAAATAATAACACAAATACATAACGATATATAAGTATAAATAAATAAATTAATCAATCATTTTAACTGAAAATAAATATTAATAAATAAATAATTCTGACTTTGCAAAAGTAAATGTAAACGAATGAATCAATGTCTATATATATATATATATATATATATATATATATATATATATATATATTTAAAAGAGTAGTTCATAATTATATACAAATATAACTAAGTAAATAAAAAATTAATATAATATTAGAAACATCTTTTTTTATTTCTTTTCTCTCTTTTTTTTCTCACTCCTTTTTATCTCTTTTCTCTCTTTTTTTTTTCTTTTTCTTTTCGCCTCCGGGTAAACATTTCTTAGTTCTTATAAGTAAATTTTTATTTCATTTTATCTTAAAATTGTATAATTACGAAGAAAAGATAATTTTCTTCTCTTCCTTTTATATTGTAATTATGAAAAATAGATTTTTATCTTTTCCTTATCTTAAGTAATAAATTAATTCAAGAACAATTTTAATATATTATATATCTTATATTATTTTACAAAAATAATAAATATTTATATAATTTATAAATAACATAATTCTAATATATTGTATAAAAAAATATTTTATAAATTTTGAGATACTACAAATAACTGAAGTCAACATTTTTAAATTTCATGAATAAAAACATTGAATAAATAAGAAAGAAAAACAAAATAAAAGGTGATATTATATTTTTTTTGCAATGCGGAATCAAACATGCTGTAACATTCATAGTTAAAAAGGATAAAAATAAGAATATACTCATTTGTCCAACCTACTAATTAACAGGAAACAGATCCACCAAAGTTAGGTGTGATTTTTGAATCACTTCAAAGTTAGGTGAGTCCTTGAATTGGGTGGTGAAGGATGGGTGTTGCTTACTCAAAATAACAAAGACCATTTCGGATGACCATGTTTCGCAATTGAAAATCATGTCTTGAAAATCTTAATTATCAATTGGCCAAAAACATTTTTTCATATAAAATCAAAGTATCGAAATTTTCAAGGCATAGAATTTAGATAGCATGAAGCATATACGTAAGGATCACAGCAGGTCGGGTTAAATACAGATATTATCTACTCACAATCTAATCCGTTGAATAAAATTGTACTCGTTATCTAACATGTTATCCATACAAGTATCCGTTTAAAAAATACCTACGAGTATTTTAAAACTTGCGAATATCAACAAAAAAGAGAAAAATATTTTATACATTTTTAAAATAAAATTTAAATAAAGTTACAAAACATATATATATATATATATATTATAATATAAATTTAATTTAATTTTAATTAAATTTAACCTAATAAAATATTATTTTATTTTATTTTATTTTTGATTAAACTTAATTAAAAAATATATAAATTAAATTATTATTATTTTTGTGAATAATAAATATTCGTAGGTCAAATAATATACTAATATACAATAATATACTAATATATTATCTTTATTTAGTACGTTTAAAAACAGATATTAAAATATTTATTATCCGTTATAAATATCGATAAATAATAAGTATCCACAGGAGTTTTTTTTCATCGGACGCTTTAACCCATCTTTTTGGAATACTACCTGTGTGTGGGTAAAATTGGTTGATTATTCTATTTAAAGCTTTAAAGCATCTGAAATACAGTAGTAATAATAATGTAATTTTATGGTTTCCACTTTCTACTGTTGTTTCTCTGGTTTAACAGTTAAATGTAATTTTAAATAATTAAACAGAATTAAAATAGTGTCTCCGAAATTAATTGAGGATGTTGCCAAGGTGGCACAAGGACAGTGTTGGTTTTACCTTCACTAAAAGCGGCGGATAGGTATATTCAAGACCCTTTTCAAACCTACTTCACCTCTATTTAAAACATACCAACCACATTTCTCATTTTAGATTGACGCTCCCACTTCACTCTCTCTGCAACCAAACCAAATGGCTCCCGTACCTAACGGTACCATTCCCTCCGCTCCCGTCACCGGACGCCTCTCCTCCGTCTACAGCGAGGTGCAGAAGAAGCGCGTCGACCACGCGCTTCCTCTTCCTTCCGTCCTCAAACGTCCCTTCACCATTATCGACGGTCCTCCAAGCTCCGCCGCCGGAAATCCAGGTCAGTCTCCCTCCCTCATCTCGATCCGTTAACTCTCCTTCATTCTCATCGCGAGTGCGCGCTTGCAGACGAGATCGCCAAGCTCTTTCCACATTTGTTCGGGCAACCTTCCGCCGCGTTGGCGCCTAGCGATCCGCGTGTGGCGCAGACGCACCGTAAGTTGAAGATTGGGGTGGTTCTGTCTGGAGGCCAGGCTCCGGGAGGCCACAATGTCATTTCCGGAATCTTCGGTAACGCTCATTTTGAAATCTGATTTCGTGAAACTTTCTTTTCTTCTTCTGCTGCTGAGATTTAACTTCTCTTATTGTTTTATGCGTCTTAGATTACCTTCAAGAACGCGCACAAGGAAGCACGTTGTATGGTTTCAGAGGTGGTCCCGCTGGCATTATGAAGTGCAAATACGTTGAACTCACCTCTGAGTATATTTATCCTTATAGAAATCAGGTCATTTTTTCTGTTACATATTTTGAATGCTGTTTTATTTCTTTTTGCTCAAATTTGGAGACGTGCGATTGTATTAGTTTGTTAGTTTTCAATTTTATAAATATATCTGGTGATTGATTGATTGGAGAATTATAATTATTATCATAATCATCATGATTTTAATAATTTTAATAATTATAATTATTGTCCTTACATTCTTTTGGTCATTTTTGTATGCTTGTGATGGTGTTGGTTAAACTATTTTTTAAAAACAAAATTTCAATATTTTAATTGCTTTCCGTAAATAAATTGTTAGACAACACAAATGACTTTCCTAGTTACTTACAATTATTCATTTGGCCTGCTACTCACAATGACTCACGTCTTAAATTTATAACTTAATAAAAATACATGTGTTTACACTTATTTATTCATATATATATATATATATATATATATATATATATATATATATATA
>NW_025903277.1:17101-30654 GCF_018835915.1 Vigna umbellata
TATATATATATATATATATTCAATCATTACTTATGAACAAATCATTGTCTCTTAATGTAAACTAAAACTAATATAAATAGTACATTTTATTCAATAAGCTAAAACTATGTAAGTATTTAATTTTCAATTCAATTAAATAAAAGGCAATTGTATTCTGAACTGCTTTTTTTTTTATTAGAGTAACGGTATTAAGAAAGTTAAAACAATTTGTACACGGAGGAGACAGGATACGAAGAGGGTTGTGGGAGTGATCTGGATTCCTTCAATTGATTTTTCATACGTTCACTCACTGTTGGTTCGGATGGCTATATTTAATGTTAGCTGTACACTCGTAGGTATTTAAAACTGAGGAATTGTATGCTTTATACGATAATAAACCGATCTATATGATCGGACAAAAGCAGTTTGGTATTGTTATTTAGATTAGATTGTCAGAAATCAAGACTAATGGAATCCCGTGATTGTGTGATTAACTGTTTCCGAAATTTAAGAAATCTCTGTCTATTTGACCGGAATGCTTAAATATTGGTTCCGGTTGGTTGGGAGAGATATCTAGCCAGTAAAATAGTAACTTGATTATATAACTATAATATTATTGGAGGAGCTTTTTATATAAATAAGCTTTGAATTTAAAAAAAAATAGCATACACTCGAACACTTTTAGTCTAGTCCCAAGATATTAGAATAGAGCATTAGTAAATCAGCATTATAAGTTACAAGACATTTTGAAATCTGAGCATTCGGGATGAGAATTCCATGCTTTAGTGAAAAGAAAAATTGGATCACGACCCTTAAGTTTATTATTATATTATTATTAAGTTTATAAAAAAAAGAAAAGAATTTCCAGACATTAGATCATGACTGCAGGCTTTACTGACTGAAACTTACCTAACAGTAGTGAATCCAGGTCTTCCCGGTTCCAAGGGAAATAAGATAAGTGCTAGTGAGAGATAGAGAGATAGAGAAATAGAGAGAAGAAAATTAGTGTGTAGAAACTGTCGTCATAATCTGTTGTACGAGTACACCATTATTGATTTTTAAAATCATCACAAGAATTTGACATCTAATAATAATAATTTCTGTTGGCAGGGTGGATTTGACATGATTTGCAGTGGGAGGGACAAGATTGAAACTCCAGAGCAGGTAGTTTTATGTTGCTACATGTTTAGTATTCAATTAATTCGTCTCAGTACTTACATATCTTCTTTTAAATCTAAAGTGTAATTCAGTTTACTTACATTACATGATATAGTTTAAACAAGCGGAAGAAACAGCTAAGAAGCTAGACTTGGATGGGCTCGTTGTTATTGGTGGTGATGACTCAAACACCAATGCATGCCTCCTTGCTGAGAACTTCAGGTATGTCTTAGCTGGTATAAATTATCATGTTTCCTTGGATGTTTTTGTATGACGTAATGTTTTCTCGTTGGATTTTTATTTTCATTTCAAGGCCCTTTTCCTTTTATAAGTATAGTTATTACGTAATTTAGTTGATGGTAATAGTATTTACATGCGAAGAGGACATTTCAATTATGAATGTGTACAATGTTTCCGATTGTTCAATGCTTTAATATGGATCCATGCAGGAGCAAAAATTTGAAAACACGTGTAATTGGATGCCCTAAAACCATTGATGGTGATTTGAAATGCAAAGAAGTTCCCACAAGTTTTGGGTTTGACACTGCTTGCAAGGTGAATGAAGATACACACTGGATCACTTGTAATCTTATATGCTTCTGGTCTCTAGTCTACATATTTAAATAATGCTACAAATGTGTAATTTTTCTTTTTATCACCAGTTATTTGTTAAGGAAAATATTTAGGAAACATTTCACTTATGTATGTGTCATGGGAGAATCATGTATAACATGCTTCTGATTGCACCGGATGCATTGTAGTTTCTCCAACAAAACATTCACAATTTCATAAAATTCTTTGATATAATATTTCAGCAACAGCCGTCAAAGCTGTTGAACTGAATTAGTTAGATCTGTAGTTAGCTACATATGGCAAGAAACTCTTAGCCATAAAATAACATTCATTTCATTTTGTACATTGATCTCATTCTTGCAATTCTTCCTCTATCTCAATAAAGTCTTCAAAACCCTTTCTTCTATAAAGTTCTCTTCTCTAGAATTTCTATGAGTATGTCTATTCCTACAACTGAGTAAATCTTACAACCTTCTTAAATTTATTTCCGCGAGCCTTCTCTTGGTGGATTTTCTTTGTTTGTTTTTTGGAAGGGTACGTTGTAATTTTATCTAACACTTTACTTGAATTTGTTTTTTCTTTTTTATGATTTCAATTTCCGTTAGTATTATGATATTTACAAATTACTATACTAGAAATAATTTTTAATATTAATTTAGTAAAGCAAAGGTCCTAATTGCTGAGTGTTGTATAGTGACCTGACTATTTTAGATATATGGCACATCATGACCTGACTATTTTCCTATTTTTATGTTAATGAATGCAGATATACTCTGAAATGATTGGAAATGTTATGATAGATGCCCGATCAACTGGAAAATATTACCATTGTAAGTATACAAAATTGAGAAACTCTTTAGTTCTATATAGCAACTAAAAAGAAATTATCTGCTTTGTGAGATGCTTCCTTTAATACCTAAATGAAATGTGATGTTCCTAAAAAAGTTGATGCTTCAATTTATATGGCAGATAACAGACATCATACTTTCACCAGCCTACAGCTCTCTCCCTTTATATCTATTTTTCATGAATGTGTGTGATTTCATAATTGAATAGATTTCAAGCAATAAAAAAATGCAATCATCTGTCTGCAGTTGTGCGGCTTATGGGGCGTGCGGCTTCACACATTACGCTGGAATGTGCTTTACAAACTCATCCAAACATTACAATTATTGGAGAAGAGGTTCCACATATATTTTATCATTTTATCTATATTCCATACATGCTAGGGGTTGATGGAATTGATTAAAAAAAAATGATTCCATGTTAATCTTATGATTAGAGTTTGCTTAGGGGAAAGCAGCCCTTTATCAGATTTGATTTAACCCATAAGTACCCATTTCAGGTAGCTGCGAAGAAGCTGACGTTGAAAAATGTCACAGACTACATTGTCGATGTTGTTTGTAAAAGAGCTGAAAATAATTACAACTATGGTGTCATTCTTATCCCTGAAGGTCTAATTGATTTCATACCTGAGGTATCTATTACTTTTTACAAGAGAAAAAAATACCAGTTTTTCTCTGTGGATTAGAGATTATGTATTAGTGTTGTTCATTTACTATATACTTCTGATGGTACTTATTTCTTCTTCATATTTTTCTCTTTGAAGGTTCAGCATCTTATTGCAGAACTAAATGAAATTCTTGCCCATGATACTGTGGATGAGAGTGGATTATGGAAAAAGAAACTCAGTGATCAATCATTAAAGCTTTTTGAATTTTTACCTCAAGCAATTCAAGAACAATTGATGCTTGAAAGAGATCCACATGGAAATGTTCAGGTGCCTAATGTTATTGCTGTGTTTATTTGACTCCTCGATGGAATTTAAATCAGCATCAATACCTTGCTTACATTCCCATATAGGTTGCCAAGATAGAAACAGAGAAAATGCTTATTCAAATGGTTGAGACTGAGTTGGAGAAGAGAAGGGAAGAAGGCAAATACAAAGGCGATTTTAGAGGGCAGTCCCACTTTTTCGGGTATGTTATCTAGTTTTTAAATTATGATTTTAAGTTGTAAACTTTAATACGTATTGCTGCAAACTAAAAAAGTTTCTGGGGACATGTTTTTATTCCTCTTTACTTGGATTAAAATTTATTTTGGTCACATATGTATGTTATGTGTGATCTTTTAAAATATGCAGTTACGAAGGGAGATGTGGCTTGCCTACTAATTTTGACGCTACTTATTGCTATGCTCTGGGTTATGGCGCTGGAGCCCTCCTCCATAGTGGGAAGACTGGACTTATATCATCAGTTTGTGCTTCTTAACACGCCTTTAATTTATACCTACTTAACTATCTTTAGACTAATCGATGTTGATAATTGATTTTACTTTGAAATTGTGCTTGTTTTTTAATATTGAAGTCGCCAGCATACTTCTTTAACTTGCTTCCTCATTTTTTTCAGGTTGGGAATTTATGTGCTCCAGTAGAAGAATGGACTGTTGGTGGAACTGCACTCACCGCACTGATGGATGTGGAGAGGAGACATGGTACACGTTTTGACCTTGTTCTATACCCCAATGACTATTTACTGACTTAATTTTCTTGCACAATTCTTCTGTAATTTGATTCTGACTTATGCAATTATAGTTCTTTATTAGGAAGTTATTTTTATATTAATTGAGGATCGTAGAAATATACAAGCTGTGTTACATACTTGTAAAAGGGAATTACGTTGTCAGTTGCTATTCCCGATGTTTTGATAAACCTTATGATTTTACTCAAATGTGGCCTAAAATTCATATGATTTCTATATTTATCCATAGCTAGGTGTATATTTTTTCTCGAGTCCAAAGTAATTAACACAAAATGTGTTTTTGTTATAGGTATTCTTCTCCTGCAATTTATTTGAATGCTTTGTTCACTGTTGAACTGTTCACGAATGTGTAATTTTCTTTCCAGGTAAATTCAAGCCTGTGATCAAGAAGGCAATGGTGGAGCTTGAAGGTATATTTATATTCATAAAAACATTCTTTTGGACTCAATAGTCCACAAACGTAGTTAGCGAATTATATTTCTACTCATGTTGAGCCAGGAAAAATAAATGAAAGGGAGGATAAAATATTGTATTTCTTATGTTCAAATGTGGTTCGAAAGATTAACGCGTCTGTTGTTTCTTTTAATTCATCCCTATGACATACTGAAACATAGATTATGCAATATTGAATACTAAAACGATTACAGATTTAAGCTTCTAATATCAACTCCAGTTATCTTTGGATACTGAATAAATATATTTACTGTTGGATCACTCAGGGGCACCCTTCAAAAAGTTTGCCTCCTTGCGGGATGAGTGGGCCTTGAAGAATTGTTACGTCAGTCCAGGTATGCTATATATGACTATTGCTTCACCTATTTTTTCTGCTTGCTTAACTGAAGTCCTGTTTATGTGACTAGAAAAGTGTTGTCGGTTTAAATCAATTTCTATGTTGAACTGGAGTGATTGATTCAAGCTGCAACGTGATTAGTTTAAATGCTCATGATGATGATGATTTTCCTTGTAGGTCCAATTCAATTCTCTGGCCCAGGATCCGATGCAACTAATCACACTCTAATTTTGGAGCTTGAATCGCAAGCTTAGACAGAGTATGAAGTCCTTGTTTTGATGAGTTTTTATTGGCCAACTCTATGGTTGCTTTCAACATGCAATTTATTTTCACGACTGCCTTCACTTTGCCTGACATTGGTCATTGATTTAATAATAATTAACAAAATAAATATTATCTCATTGATTGAACTCCATGACATGGATTGCTTTAAGTAATTGAGTTTGGTTAAGTAGTCTTAGTCTGCATTAACAATTTATTTCATCGGGTTGTAAAATAGTTTTATTAACGTCAATAAAAAAAATCTGACTAGCATTTACCGAAAAAATATCTTGTAAATATTAGTTGAAAAGTATTTCTTAACATTAGTTAAGAAATAGCCTCAATATGCAAAGTTTAATTTAGTAAGTAAAATGGACTTGAATTTAGTTAGACATTTTTTTTAATTATACACACGTTAAGTATGTTTTAATTTCTGAACTGTATGTAAAATTGAAATTTGTGCATCTTTTAGACTTCGGTGTATTTTCGTCTTCAAACTTTTAAAATAAATGTACCTATTTTTCATTACTTAACTGTATTAAGTTTATTTAACGTGTGAAATGTGTTTATGACGTTTGAGTTGTTTGTGTTGAAATGACTAATTCCACTACAAATGTTAATGTTAAATACTGTTTAACGAGTCTACAAAAATTAATCATTAAGTTAAAAAAGTTATATCTATTTATATTTGAAGTTTGTGGATTAAAATGTATTAAAATTTAAAATAAAAATCAATTTACAACTAAACATGGTTTACTTTGATATTATGGTTTTGTTTTCTTAGTATACCATGTGTGCTATTTATGTTTTAATTTCAATTACTGTCTTATTTACATGTAAGCAGATGTAGTTTCAAGATAATTACGAAGATGAACTTAATATTTGCATTGTTTACGCTTGGGGTATATGAAGTTTGACTTCTTCCAATGTTTTAGAAAACTTTATACAATTAGGCTTGAATATTTTATAATTCTTTTGGAATATATATATATATATATATATATATATATATATATATATATATATATATATATATATATATATATATATATATATATATATATATATATATATATATATATATATATATGGTTGTGTGAGTTTTTATATTTTATATTTTTATTTTATTTACTTATATAGTGAAACGTTAAGATTTTATAAAAAAAATCATTTACAGATAAAAGGATAAACATGGAGAACTGTCTCCTCTTATATTATTAACTATATCATGTAAAGTGAAAACAATTTAAGTATAAATAATGAAAATGTAAATAATATGAAAGATGGGAGATCGTAAAAAGCTGCATAACATTTTTATAAATGTTCTAGCAAGAAGGTAGATCTATTGACCAAAACACTTAATGTATGTCTCTTCTCTAGTTTTTTTCTATATTTTTTACTAGACCCTTAATGTATGATGTTATACTAATAAGATGAAAATGTATCATACTCATTGTTTGGTATTGGGAATAATCCAAAACCTATCATAGTTATCGGGACTCGCCTTCCTACCACTAAATTTTCTACTGAGTTAGGTACCTAATTTTAATATTTCTAAAAAACACCTAATTGGTCAATCCCTTGTCAACTTGACTTATGATTCATGATTCAATCTTAATCCACTCTTAAAAAAGTTTATCTTTTAAAGACATTTTTAAGTAGGGTAAGAAAAACAGCTTCAATCCTCAAAATTCTTCTTAAATGGAGTAATATCAGTGTTAAGATAAGTTTAACCAAGACTTTGATTAACGATTAGAAATAATATTGTTTATGTATATATATAAAATTATATATTTTATGAGATGATATAATATGTTATAATTTTTTTATATTTAAATTAATAACTTTATATCTTTTATATCATATTTATTATTATGTTATTAAATAAATTATATAATATACAATTTAATATAATTATTGATTATGATCTGTTTATTAATTTTATCAATTTCTTAGAAAATAAAACTTATAACATTTAATAAAACAATATGTAATACATTATAAGAAAGCTCAAATGACAGAAAAAAAACATAAAATCGAGCCAAAATAAGAATATTTGATTTATTGTAATAAAATTCGCATTAATTTTTTTTATAATTAATAAATATTATATATATATATATATATATTAAAGAGAAATAAATAATTTATAGAATTTAAGTATAAATTTAAGTCGTACATTAAAAAAGAAAAACAATAAATAATATATAATAAAAAAAATTATAAATTTATTATTCACAAATTTATTATTTTAAGCTTTCATATTAAAATGTCTTATAGTTTTGTTCAAATTTAGATTAATTTAAGTATACTATTTTATATATTTAAAAAATGTATTTAATTGTTTAATATGTAATTTTTTTATATAAATAAGTAACCAAATTTATTAAAATTTCTTATAAAATCTATTTTAATTTGATTAAAATATTTATATATAATTCTAAAATAAATATTTTTTAAAAAGAAATTATCATGGACTAACACATCAAATTTTTGGAGATGTTTTTCACTGAATAACATTTTGACTCCCCAGTCCATACAGATGAGGAGCATGTGAGAAAGGCCTAATTGATAAACATACCAACCACCATCATAAACATTATAATACTGACAATAGAAAACTATTTTGGTTTGGTTCGATTTTAGAGTAACTATATTATCTAAATTATTAATTATCTCTCATTGTTCTTTTCATTTTTCCATCTTTTAAAAGTTGGTCTTGCTTTCTGCAATAACAAGAGGGAAAGGCTGCTGGGCAAATTTAAAAGGATCCTTTTTTTAAGGGGAAAGTCCTTCTACCCTATATTTTTAATGATAGATACTTATATATCCTCTATTTTTAATAAATGTTTGTTTTTTTTACATTTTTAATAAATAACATTCACATTTTTTTATTTTTGTAATGTTTACTTTTAATCATGTGATACGTATTTTTTTTATAAAAGGAAAATTAATTTGTTTATAAAATTTTAACTTATATTTTATTATTTAATTTTTAATTTTACGATTAAAAAAATTATTTATTTAATTTTTAATCAACAAAATTAAGTATGACTGAGTTAAAATTATGAGAGAAAGTATGTGTCATTTATTAAAAAAGAAATACCAAAATACGAATGTTTATTTTAAAATTATAACAAAGTGCGAATATCATTCCACTGTAAACATAACAAAAATGAATTTTTAATTTGAAATTAGAAAAATTAAAAGCATATTATTTTTAACAATATCAAAACATAAGCATATAGTGTACAATAGGTGGGTAGAAAGAACTCCATTTCAAAAATAAAATAAAGAAAAGTATTTTTACTTCACTTAATTTTGTTGAAGTTAGATATAATTATTTTGCAGGGTAAAGTATATCTTTCAATTTCAAGTATTTAATTTAAAGAAAGACTCAGATTTGAGAGTAATTAACCTAAAAATCAACCATTTATATGCAAAATCTCGAACAAATCATACTCATGTCTTCTGATTTTCATACAGCACGGCTCTTCAGAAGTTGTGTCTGCCATAAAATTCTGAACCAAAATATTCTACATTGATTCATGTTGATAAGTGGAGACGAGCCCAAGTGGCGTGATATAGAAGGTTATTAGACGAAAGATATGAAGGTGGGAAACATAAAATTCAACTAATTATGATTTCATTATGAAAGATTGGTTTCTACTTTTTGGGGTGACTACACAGACAGAGACCCAGCACAGCTAGTAAGACGTTGACGATCAAACGTGGTGGGCTTGGAGTTGTGTGAAGGGGAAGGGTTCTTTTGTTGCTGGCTCTGTCTGTGCCAAATCAATCGTCACTTTATGATTTTGGTTGGTAGTAAAATATTTAAATGCACATGAAAATAAATCTATCGCTTTCTTTTCATCACTCAGATTGATCCATGCAGATACAGCCAGAGAGAATGGTGATTCAGCACCATCACTAATTGGTAAGCATGTATTAAGTTAAACAAGTTGAAAGTTTTTTTGACCCATAAATGTGTAGTGGACTTGTTGAACCGTGCACATGACTTCTTTTATGTCTCACCAACATGGGTCCATCACACTAAGCTTCAATTCTTCTTCATGCTTTCTTGCTTCGCTTCTTATCTTTTGCACTGAATTGGTATATGTTACTGTAGCCGACCCATCGGATATAACTGCATGCTAAGTTGAATGGATCGAGCAGTTGGACTGCAGAAGCGAACTTCGTAGCCGATCATGCACGACAGCAAATTAACAGAATTAAAGCGTAATCAATATGATAACTGCTATTGATGAGTGGTTAATGTTGGCGTTAATTGTCACTAAAAGATAAATTAATATGTCCGATTATGGTAACTCCGAGGTTTAATTTCGATGTAAAAAGGGCATTTTTATAATTAAATTACTTTAGACCACCAGAGAAAAATTCTGACTTGAACATCAGAGTGATTTCTGCAGGTCATCTCCCCTCAAATCAATCTGTTACCTAGAGCGAAAAGAGGATTTCGTCCAGATAGAGAGTTGAACAGGAGTGATCCTCGTCCCATTCAAGTAGAAACGGTATCTTTATAGTGAGTGAGAGTGAGTTACTCTTGGTTTCAATGTGTAAAACTGAAAAGGACATGTTCTTTTCTCTCCAAGACACTGCATGCAATGGTTTATCTTTTGGTCTTGATGGGTGCCTCTATGTCAATGCTTCTTCTTTCACATGCCATGCTTATTTATTTCTGCTTTTTGGACTGTTCCACTTACCATGTTATGGAACATCACCTGACAGCTATCATGTATAAACCATCTCAACCTCCTCTCCGGAACTTTTCATCTTCCTGTCATCACTCAGAAAGTAAATAAGAAAGGATAGAACCATGCAAGTTGACTGTGGTTATGGTTTTTTGTTGGTTTTGTGGCAGTCTCAACTCATTTTGATTATGTTTATTCGTATTCCCATAATAGACTTTTTTATGATGGTCTTAACAAAAACAACCTAAATCAAATCCAATTATATTAACAAACTGCCAAAACCTGTCACGTAAACTGACTTAATTACTCTGTAGAGTTCGTTCTTGCCAAAGCATACCCTCAATAATTGTTTAAATTAATTGAGACTTGGTGAAGAAGCTTTGACTGCAAACATACAAAATATAAAGGAAAATTGAGATTAAAATGAGAGTGGCATATTTTTTATATAATTAAATATTTTTTATGACCATTTTTTGTATATTGATTAAATTACAATGGATTAAACAATCTAGGGTTGATAAAGTATTGAGAGTGAAGCCTTGGTGGCTTACTCTTTTTGTTTGTTGCACTAAAATTGGGAGGAAAGAAAACAATATACTTCTCCTACAGGCAACCCGAGCCAATGAATGTGCGCTATATACGCGTGCATGCTTCTAAACTCAAAGAGAAAAACAAAACACTTTTCATCTTCGACCAAGTTTTCCTCTTCTTCCAGTGTGTTTTTCTTTTTTTAGTTATTATACAAATTATTAGAAAAAATTATTTATAATTCAGACATCTTAGTCATTTATTCTTAAATAACTTTGTTTGAAAATATTTATTTTAAAAATACTTATTTTAAGTTTAAATAAATTGGTCAACTAGTTACTGATAGAGTTATATATTCATAGATAATGTGTTAACATAATTTATAAGATTGAAGTAAATTTTTCTGTCCATTATTTAATTTTTTTTTTTAACATTTGGTGAGGATATCTAATTTTCTTAGTGTTACATCTCAAATCAAACCCCACACCTACTATATAAGCAATCTCAATTACATTTTTGTTACAACATATACCAACAAATTAAAATTCACGTTGTCATTAATCATAAAAAGGAAAAAAAAATAGATAAAAATCTTGTTTTGGTTTTTAAGCAACATCTGTTGAATCCTGGTATGGTCATCATTCCTAATCATTTGTCATCCTCTTGCTCTGTCTCTTTTCTTCCTCTTAACTCTTAAGTAACACTTCAATTTCTTTTTTTCCTTTTCTTAATAAGAAGCTGGAAACTGATTGTAGAGAAGTTTCCTTAATTGTAGTACAACTTCTACCAAATGCTTCCCTTTTCATCAATAAACCGTTGACTTTTCCAAAACAGTAACAGCAATATTTTTATTTTAACTATATATATATATATATATATATATATATATATATATATATATTTTTTTTTTACACTCCATGGTCTTATATATAGCATCCAGTAGTATTTTTCTACACTAATTATTATTATAGAAAATTTACTTTCTTAATGACTTAAGTATTGAAGAATATTCTACTATGGATCTTCTCTGTAATCGTACCGAAAAATCGATTTGGACTACTCAACAATAACACACCGACATTCAAGAGTTACAACGTCTGAAAGATTATTCGACAAATTCGAATAAGAACACATCATAAATAGTGGAACCGTTATTTGCATATGTGTTTGTGTTGGTGGAAGTGAGCATAAGTTAGGGTGATTTAATGAAAATGAATAGAAGTAGATAAAAAGGGAAAAGCACACGACAGGCAAGAAAAAGAAAAGGTTTACATTGGCGAAACATCTTGGAAACACATTGAAAATATAATTATGTTGAACAACTTGATAACCGAAAGTTTAGATAGAAGATTAATTGAGCTAGTTTTGTGATTAATGCATTATAAATATGTAGCTTTACAACTCACTGAGAAAGTTAATCTTATCCTAATCACTTGCAAGATCCATGGTGTGTTCTCTGTTTCCCCTATATGTACCTAACTGAGTGGAGGGAGGGAGACAAAGGAAAGAGATGAGAACTTGAGTTCTACACAATTGCACATAAAATCTATGTAATTTAATTAAATTAAGATTAAAGTACTTAAGTACTGAACCCTCCTGGTAAACATGGACCAGCAATAATCATCAAAAGTGTTTGTGACAAACTGACAGCCTGCCTTGATTTGACAATTCAATTTAATTTTTCTTCTTACTTATAATCTTTAGCTTTAATATTTTATGAACAAGATCTCTTTACTTTGCATCAGGAGCTAAATTCCAATATTTTTTGTCTTTTCTCGTGTCTGGAGTAGGTGTAATCAGAACTAATATGATTCTGTATAATGTTTCCACCAACATTCAAAAGGAACACTGGGATTTAGTCTATGTTTACCTTATCTTTCTACCATGCTTCACTTCAAACTTAAATACAAGCACTGTCGGGAGAAAAATCATCAAATAACAGTGATTGTTAAAATTTAATTCTATTAAAAGATACTTTTCTTTCATAAATATTTATTTTTAAATAATAAACTCGTTTTATAAGAAAATAAGTGTGATTAAAAAACTATTAATATATATATATAAATTTATGAATAAAAATATATAAATTTTGTTAATAAGTTAATTTCTGTATAAATTAATTTTAGTATAAAAATTATTTATCTTCTAAAAACACTCTCCCATGCATATTCTTAAACCATGACTATGAATAGTTTATTCAACGGTGATTCGACTTGTGATTAGGAAAGGCTGCTCACTTCCACTGATATAATTTTCATTTATTTTATTCTTTATATTTAACTTAATAACATTTCTAATATAATGCCATGATGTCATAATTAATAGCATGTTATAATGGCCTTGTCTATCTAGTGACGTAATATATTTTTAAAATAAGTAAAAATATCTTACAAAATTTAATCAAATAGCCAAGTGTTTGAACACCACAATGTACAGTCGTTCAAGATTAAATTGGCCACGGAGAAGCTGACAAATCACATCAAATCATAAAAATGCTATAATGCAAAACATTTAAATTTATAAAAGATTGGTTAGTATTAAAATGCTTACCTTTTTCATTTAAAATAGTTATTATAGTATGAAAATTCTTTGATAATGAAAGAATAATGATTAATAAAGTATTTATTTTAATAATGTTAAAATAGGAGAAGTATTCGATACATCTTATAATAATTATTTTAAAAAATCAAGATCAACTTGTATTGATGATTTGAGGAATTTTTTTTCAGAGGTCTTAAATTAAGTGAATCTTCTTGGTGACAAAAAGTCCACCTTAATTTCTTTTTAAATTTTCTATTTTACGTTAGTAATTTATTATGTATTTAGCCAATTGTGGTGAAGAAGAATTATTTTATTTTAAAATAACTATTAAACGCGTTAATTTTAAAGTAATATAATTTTAGATATCATATGTTTAAAGTAACAAAATATAGTTAATATTGAGGTAAGTTTTTACGGTGTTGACTATGTCGAATAACGCAAACTAATATATATATATATATATATATATAT